>WURS02036639.1:0-11404 GCA_011762765.2 Rhinocypha anisoptera
CAAACCCGCGACCTCCGGTTTGGCAGACGAGGACGTTACCCCTCCACCACCGCCACCACCTCGATCTAACTCCAAAACTAATCCTGCTTCATGAGGGTCCCATACACTCGAGGGATACTTGAGATGGATCCTACCTAATGGAAAAATAGCATCGCGTGTTTAAAGTCTCAATATATTCCTTACTTATGAATCCTACCTTTTTTGCTATTCCACAAATTTCCCGATCATATTTTCTCCACGACAGATCTTTGGCTATCGTGACATGGTAATATCTTAATACATCGTAAATACTTGGTATACTCTACATACGTTAAATTTGTTTATTTAACGCTGTAAATCTTGAGATGTTGGAAGAAGAAGAGAAGAGGAGATGTGCATTCCAGTGACCCCTAGAGCCGTAGTCTCTGGATAAATAGTTATCACTCTTGGGTTGGTCACCCAAGCCAGCCAGATAGATTGAAGCGAAGGAGCCGGACGAAAAGTAGTCCACGCAGTGTCCGTGTCTCACTGAGTCGGCTGCAGAGGCGTCTGATCCTCAGTGTGGAAGCCATAAAGTTTAAGGCACTATTGAAGAAACCAACGGGAAATCATCTCATTTATCTTTCCCGAGAAAAATGTTGAATGCATTCAAAGAGAAAAAAATATTGGACAAGGAAGTTATTTATAAGTAGCTAAAAATAGTTCCTGCTAAGGTCACTGAACATAAGTATTTTCATTCATTTTGCCTCTGGCATTTTGCCATTCTTCCTTTCCTAATCCCCTCTTCTTAGGATGTGGGTTTATTTCTCTATTTCTTGATGTATTCCATTTAGTTATATGGGCACCTCGGCTAACCTCCATTGCCTCGCATATCTTGGAAGTTTTTGAAGCGGCTAAGGGGAACACATTGCCTTATGCTTTGACCAGACTCTGAATTAAATTGATACTAATAATGACAAAAAACTTGGTAAAGATTTTAAGGATATTTCTTCTCTCGTTAGTGTATTACTTTAAGGTTACTGTGGAGGACTTTTGGTCATTAGAAAAATAAAAGTGTTTTCGAAACTCGGCCTTTCACCGCTTTCTCTATGGTTTGGTCGCATCATGAATCGAAAGAAAGAATTCGTAGATTTCAACAGGTCCCAGAACAGGGCCATGAGAAATTTAGCGCGCAGTACCTGGAAATGTCAAATCTGACGGAGCAAAATGCAAACTGTGGAGTGTGTTGTTCATATAAGTCTCAAACTCTAGGAAACTAATGTGCTGGTGATTCCTCCCACTGAAAATGCTTCACAGTATTTCAAAAGGTGGAATGAAGGAACGAAATTGCCTGCTATACGAAAGTATTTTTATTTTAAACATGCATGTAACGTAATGGTCCATCTGACATTCAACGGACATTTTTTAAATTAAGATTAAAATATTCTGTGAAAAACGTTATAAAATTAGTTAATATGGCGTTATATTCTATTTTAACTTTTTAAACTTTAATTTAACTCTCTGGCCAGCGAATAATCGTTTATGACGACAGAAAGAAATTCTTAATATTTATTTACTTTTCAATTGCCCACACACATCAAAGCACTAGCCCAATTACTGTGGAGAGGTACATATTTGTTATAACAAGGACGAAAAATACACCCATACCCTAGGTGGAGAGTGAGAAATCGGTCTAGCCGGGCTTCGAACACGCGACCTCTGGACTGCCAGACGAGGACGATACCCCACCGCCACCAAGACCGGCATTTAACTTAAACGAGATTATTTATCATTAATTCATTGCCATTAGCATTCGAAGGTTATTTTCTTTAAGAACTTTGGGAAATTTTCTTTCTCTAGTGGTCGAAATCATGTGGCTTGTAATCACCTAGCTTGCAGCCAACTACAAGATTCAATTGTGAATAAATATTATTAGAAAATTTTCACTATTCAGAAGCTACTATTTTCACTATTAGATAGCTGTACATAACGTAGCTGTAATTTCCAGATCATCAGTATATGACTTTTTATCATTTCCTTTATAAAACTCTTACTTACGTATTTAACGCTAATTATATCGTAATTATGAAATATCAATGGCCAAAAAAGTGTTACATAAATCGTATCATAAACTAAAAATTTGATCGCAAGACAAAAATTTGTGTTATTTGCGGAGAACTATATATATTTATAGTAAATGAAAATCATACTGCTTCCACTAACCCTCACGTTTTAATCTATGGACAGTTATAAGCGGTTGTGGAGGCAAATCGATTCATGCATTAACATTACTGGTTTACCGACTATTAGAGTACTGCACTCACGCATTATCTTTGATTATAATATTAAACGAACACGACGATAGTATCGAACGCTTTCATATTATCTTTTGTCTAGTTATAGTTTTATTCATATTATTCATGGTGAATATTCTGTGTAGTGACTCATTATATGCGCAGTTCCTCAAAGATTGTCTGGCATTCGTTTTCAATGAGTTTTGAATGGCGTATAGGTATATTATAAATTGACTCATTATGACGCAATAAGCCAAATAAATACGGGCGATTTTTTTTCTAAGTTTGTGACTGTAACTTGATAAATAGATTTTTTCATTTACGATATAGGTTTATATTGTTAATAATCGTTACGCAATGGTCCCGTATTTATTTTCAGGATATTATCATTTTTCTTATAAATCAAAATATTCGAAACACTGAATCCCCTGTAAGCCGTTTTTACAAAAGTTCATCAAATTAAATGCTGTGACTTTACAAGTTAATATCTATTTTTAAAAAACTCTACATAATATCATTGAGCCTTTTTTTAATCTATATATTTTATTTTACATATCTTTCTCATTCTAATCCCATTACTATCATGATTTTTAGTTGATGGTGTCAGCATCAGGCACCTTGATGATGACTCTGTAAGTCGAAACCCAGCTAGTTCCGAAATAAAATTGTGGATATTGACATAGTGTTTAATTTAGCAATACAGTATCATCATGATTTAAATTTAAATAATGGTTCAAAGAAGAGGATTGTGTTCTCTTAAGTTAATGTGTGCCATTTATGAACACGAAAAGCCTCCATGCTGCTAATTGCGTATTTATAGGCGTGGTGTGGTGGAATTCGAACATATTAATGGTAAAATGCTGTTTAAAATACGCATATTTTCCCTCTTTTAATGATAACTGGAATGCTTCTATTGGTAAATACACTATATATGAATAAATGCATGCATCTGTACTTAATTGTATAAATCAGTTCCACGCATCTATTTTTGAAAAACATTGTATCCAATGTTCCAATTTTATTTCATGATTTATGATGCGTCTTTTCGCACCAATACATTCACTTGAAAAAATCTAATTTTGGAATCTCAAACTAACTGTAAAAATTAAATCGAAGGACTTAGTTTGCTTGGCAGTGTTTTTTACGTACTACAAAACGATAAAAACTGAAAATGAAGAAATAGCGCAACAGCGGTTTGATGCTTAAATCAGCTATTTGAGGAATATAACCCAAAATGAGGGATTTAATACCATTCATTACGCAATTATTTTATTCATAATTTCACATTCTGTTTCGAATTAGTCCGACTACACTTCTCTTTAACGTCGAAATACGGTAAAATAATCCAAATAATTTCTCAATGAAAGGGTGAAGAGTTGCAACTTCCAATCTAACATATACTTGACTACATTCTGATTTTTAGCTTATTAATCAATCATTTAATCGATGTAAGACGGGAATTATCAAGTAGTCAGAAGAAAATATTGTGATTACAATTTTAACTTTACATTATTATAAAACATATCTGAAATTTTCGTAGTCGCAACTTAAGATCCATGTCAGAATGGTTTCGATTTAAGTAAATAGAATATTCTCCTATTTCTTGGTATTCCAAAATTCGTTTTTAATTAAAATTTATAGAGCGCCTTAAATTTCAAATAAATGGCACCATGGACACTTTGCTTCTATAGTAACTCAAAATAAATATTATGAATGCCGATTTGGGTAGAGGAGAGGTTTTCAAAACACTGAGCTTGATTTCCATTCCTTTCAACAGTTTTATCAATGTTATCCTGTTAACGCAGCCAATTAACAGCAAAGACAAACTACATTGTCTATTGCGAATATTTGTTTGTCTTTCTTCCCAACACCAAAAGACGAAGAATATGTGGTTTAAAGAATATAGGATTCCATGAAAGCACCAGCCACCACTGTATTCGACCGGTTTGGTAGGTGAGGGTAGATCTCACCATGTAAAAACCCGGGGGCGTGCGAAAATTTACACCTCTGGAAGATAAGGGTGGGCAGTTGCTTTCCCTGCACCGTCTGCTGTGTTATGGGAAGATCTGGTACCAATAAAATCCCTCAGGTTCGTCTCTGTATATAATCTAAATGACTAGGGTTTGATTAGAATGTAAATAGTAGACGCTTATTTTGCGATAAATTGGTGCAGGTAGGGTAGCCTTTATTATAAGGGAAGATGCTTCTTGGATGAGACCACGCTTTTAATTAACCCAGGCTTGACTCTGTGGAGGTAAAATGAGTTTCGGTTCACAGGAGGAGTGGTAGAGGAGTGGAGACCAGTCCATAATCTTGGGGGATGGAAATTTGGAGTGAGATGACGTAAATGGTGGCCTTGAGTAAGCTGGAATTGGGGGATAAGAGATGGACTGAGGGCGCCAGGGGAAATCTTGGTGTCTTGGGTGAAGGAGTGGAAGAAATGAGTTAAGGACCATAAGCCAACTATGACGGATTTCAATGTGTGTGTGTGTGCATTGTAATTGTGTTGGAATTGGAACTGGACACAATGTAATATCTGAACCTCTTCATTTTATGAATTTAAAATTCTTTAAAAACTCCTTACCTCCTTGATATTTCGGTTTCGAAGGGGATTAAGATTATTCTTCTGAAAGACATATGGAATTAGAAGAACTAAGTACAGTTGAACGTGCTATAAGCTATATATAAATGATGATGCATAGAATATATAATCATAGTCAGTTAAAAGGGCTGTCATAGGCCGCTTGGCATTGTAACAACAAATAAGTAGCATTACTCAACGAAAGACAACTGAAGTGGAAAAACCTAAAGGGAGGTGGCAGTTGGAATGTGGGTGACTATATGGTAAAAAGTGAATTAATATGCATGTTGACACACACATATCATCAATTATTTCACGGTAGCCGCTTACAATTACCGGAAGTAAGACATGGTAAGCATTTAACAAAACGGTCGGTGCTTGGTAGGCCGTAGAGATTTCAACGCTTGAATTTTATGAAAAACTATTATTAAAACTTCCGGTGAGTAATCCTAACGATTATTTAATACCTGTAATAGGTAATGCCTGTCGATGATGGACGGTATAAACGTTCATGCGAAACTGAAGCGGCTTTCTAGTCTCCTCTACTTTCACTGGTCGGGGAGACTGGAAATATAAGAAGTCTTTAATGCCAGGCTAAAACTATTCCGCAGCATTCACCGTTGGATCGACAATCACAAGCAAGGTCACCAAACACGTTAGAATTGGCTGCAAACTAATTCCTCATTCCAAACCGTAATGTTGAAGCTATTTCTTGACCACTTATTTTTTGTCGAGACAGGAAGAAGTATACGTTTAACGAAATGGATCTGTAAGGAATTATCGCGTCCATTGGACACTACAAATCTAATTTTTGTTAAACAACTACATGTGTGTTCTGTAATGACTTTTCTTCAAACTTTCGTTACCGAAGAGGATAATTATGCCAAAATATATGTAGTATACTTTTTCTGTCTTGGTAAAAATATTCAACGTATAATTAAATTGAGAAGACTGGTTATGTTTTATTTGTTTTACATAATGAAAAATTATTTCGGAAATATGATTTCTGCATATAAAATAAGGTTATAAGAACCTTCAATAAAAATCGTGGCAATTGATACAACCAGTACAGGGTTTACATCAAGTGCATAATGAGAACAATCCCTTAAAGCCGTTTTTCAGAATGACGTGGCAAACATCGCAAAGCATTCGCGAGCATATACTTATTTTTTCACTTTGATTTGAAAGGTGCATATTTTTACTAGCATAGATAGTAAGGATATAATATTTTCTATTTTTATAATAAATAGTAAATCTCTGATGCAAAACCTAAAGTTAGCATCTACCAAAAATAAAGATGTTACACGATAGTTTAAGGAAAAGAAGAACAAAAGATTTTACTGAAATTCATGACCAATGAATCGTTTTTCTACAAGGCATTGACAGGTGCGCAATATTTAAGCAATACCTTGGATCCGTCGTTATTTACGCAGAAACGTCTTATTTCTCAATTGTCAACGCATATCAATGAGTAAAGATAGGTAATGAATTAAATCATACGTATACTCTAATATGGATACTAATACAGGTTTCTAAGACCAGCACTCAGTACGACCTATTCAGTAGTTTGAATTACTCATGAGAGAAACTGACAAGTAATATGAAATTTTTTAAAAGCTGTTAGTAATATTTCATGGCGTGCTCTTTTCACCATTTTGCTGTTATCATACGATACATATAGTTGAGATATATTCCATATGTACGAATGAGACTGGTATTATAGTTATTTTTAACAGATTGAGCATCTAAAAGAGTCTTTGTAGTAACATATATTACTTTTTACCGTAAGTTTACCAATTTGACTTCGATAATAATTTATACTGTGTGTTTACTGTATACTAAAAGCGGTCAATCTATTTTCTGTATTTTGCAAGAAGGCATCAGTAACGGAAATCAAATTAACTCATTTTCCCTAGACACTTCACGACTGTATATCACTGTTTGATCTTTAAAAATTATAAGAAACCAAGTTACTTAAACAACCAACGACCCCCAACCATGTCCGTAATTATTTTTGGACGGTTTAAAACGGCCTCTGACACAATAACCCACTTTTGAAGGAATGAATCTGAGTTCAGTTATGGGGTAAGAAAGAGCGAGAGAGACGATTGACACGTGTGTATAACATTTAATTACAGAGAAATGATTAATAATTGTTTTTCCCCGTACAGATCTCAGTTAAATATCACTTGTAGTAAAATGGTAACGAATTTTCCTTATCTCATTGATGATTATGCCTTAATATTTAATTTAATTTATAAAAAAAACAATGTTACTGAAGTAGGATTCAGAGGAATCACCACACAGCATTCGAAGCCATAGGGAAAAAAACGATACTTCACCCAAAAGATATTCAATTAATTAATCTTAATCATCCAAATCCTCGCGTCTCGAATCTGAAATATCCTTGGTATTGTTTCTTACATCTTTACTTTCTCTTGGCTTGTGCCGCTAAGGACGAATTTCAGCTGCAGTACTTACTCAAGCACACGATACTCACAAGAAAGTCTAATTCGTAAGAAAACCACAAAATTTCTACTCTTCTTTCATTAAAATAGATCAGCCCTCGTCTTTCCAATTAAACGAGTTTACGCACGCAAACCAAATCAAAATGTAATCGTAACTTCTACTCCTATATAAAATTAGTACATAAGTAGTCATGAAGATACTTGAACTACATCTGTTACTTGTGTTAATTAAGCGTAGTTTTACACTTTTATTTGATCAGCATAGTTGATGAACATTAATTAATGATTAAAACAATCAATGAAAGAGCATTTTCATCGCTTTTGAAGTGTGGGTGCTTCCCAATTTCGTAGTGGAAACAGTACATTACATAGGAAAACAATTTTTTAAACAAATATTTTTGCTGCTTAGGGTAACTCAAACCACTTAAGAGAGCATTCTTTTTTTCGAAAAATAAGTTGAACTGAAAAGATTAAAAATGTCACGTACGCCGTCCAAAACTTTTTTCAATTCCCCTTTGAGAGATGACGTCCGTGAGTTGTTTTTCTTTCAGGTTGCGATAGAATGTTTGTTTGGTGACCTAATTTTTTGAGTAAAAATAAAGTTACTTACAGTGTGATTCTCAAGAATGCCGAGTCCAAATTAAATTTCATGCGTCATTACTGCAATTTTGTCAGGCCCCAAGTAACGAGTATTTATTTCCGTGGAATGAATCGAAGGAAGAAGCTCGGAGACGTGTTAAGTCTCCGAAGGAGGGCGTTTTCTCTTCTGTGATCACCTTGGAGTCATCCCCACGGAGAGGAGAAATCTAGGAGAAGGCACTAACCTATCTCTAGTCTCGGAATAAAATGCCTTCCCGATTGGAACAGAAAGTGTGCTTCTCTAAGAGCAGGGTCAGGGCCGTGAAAAGTGTTTGACCGTCGGGAGTGTGGCCCAACGCCATAATCTTCCAGACGCCGTCGCGGACTATGTTCTATAATTTCCGTGCTGTGCGCGTAATATCGTTCCTTTTTCCATCATCAACCGGTAGGAATCGGATAAAACGAAATCTCTCTCCTCACTACGAGGATAAAAACAAGGACCCCGACAAACTAGCCGTTCTGCCGCCATCATTATATCACGGCATAAGTAACTTGCAATTCCAAGATCTTTTTGCTTTTCAAACTCAAAAGGAGCATTTGATGCTATTAGGCTAAACTTTATGGAACTTCATGATGAGGAAAGACAACAAAACTTTGCATAAGACCAAAATTGTTTTCTTTAAACTACCGGTTTCTTCGAACAGTCGACATATTTAGGTCTCGAAGTCGACGCCTTCAGGTTCTGAAGACATCGAGTGTTCGTCGAAACCGTCAGTTTAAATAAAAAAATGTGAATTTACAAAGTTTTGTTGTCCTTCTTTGTCAAAAGGAGAAGCATAACCTGCGAGTGCAGTCTTTTCGGATTGTTTTTACGTTTCAAAAATAACACAGCCGCGAATGGATTAAAGCGTAGGAAGCTAAGAGTTTCTCTGGACAGCCATATTTCTTCTCCCTCACTCAGATTCCATTTCAGTGTACAGGAATAGAAATCTTATATTTTAGAATAATTTCCGAAAAATATTAAGGAAAAGTTCCAGTTTCGGGGTTCAGTTAAATTTTATGTATCTTCGCGATTTTGAAATGGTTTTAACGAAGGACATTGACCTTCGATGGTAAGACTGATTCTTCTCTCGATAATATCTAGCTCGCTACGTGACACTTTGAAAAACGGTCTTCTGTCCGCTGCGACGGAAAAATTGGAAATTAGTTATAGTCTAGGAGACGACAAATGATTTCTGTTTTCTGTGAAAAAGCAAGACCAACGACCTGATAAAAGTTTATGCAGTAAGGATTTTCAATTCTTCGAGACATTAAAACGTGCTGGAAATAAATATTTTTATGAAGTCGAAAAGAGCACGGGTATATCTACTTATTAAGTATTCTTAAGTACTCTTTAAGTACACTTAAGCGTGTTACTCTGATTGTATATCCTGTCGGTAAGGTTAACATATGGAAGGAATTTCTAGGAATATGAAACCTACTTTTAGTCTCTATAAATAGGTCATTCTTTCGTAAAAATACAATTTCAAAGTTAGGGAAGCATGGATATGAAATAACCATGGACGTCGGCTATTTAGAATGCTGTGACCATAAAATTTCTAGCTTTTGAAAAATAGCAGACAAAGGAATAATTCTTTGCTGATATAAACAAAAGTATTTGTGACAAATGTTAATATCACATGTACAGTACTATCTAGCGCTTAAAAATAGCGGTGCGTAAAGTGAAAATTTCAGTTAAAATTTTCACAATTTATCAATTATTTCCTATACTCCTGGTACTTGGTATGGTAAGTGGATACTGTAGTTTTTTTTTCTCCCGCCCGCACCCTGCCAAAATAACCAGAGGCCTGTCTCGCAGATTAACAATCATAAGTGCGCCCGACTTACTGGAGAACTCTTATGCCAAGAAAACGATTATCTGGATCCCAGGAACAAAGCATCCTTGACCAAGAGCTTTACTAAGCAGGCGGAAAATGTTCAAGTTTTCGTTCGACGCCGATTTTAAACTTGACAAAAAATAGATATTCTCTCCACCACGGAAGTTTTTCTCTTCCACCGCAAACTCTACGAGCCCGGATCCTCAAGAGAATAGAAAACCGTAACAATCGCGTGACGCTCACTTTCGTTTTCGCCACCCCTAATAAACCACTGTCACGGGAACAGCCGCTTTTCCGATTGAGTCGCCCCTCTTCATTTATTGGGAGAGTTCGAGACGCATTTTTCAGTCTCCTCTCCGGGGAATCGGCAGCCATGTTGTGGGAACTCTTTCAAACCTCTCACTCTCTCCCTCCCCCCCACATCATATCCTCGCACCCACCAACCCCCACCCCTCTACTCTCTCTCCTTCACGGAGAAAACTCGAGAGGGGGTGGGGTTAAGAGAAAGAGAGGAGTGGGAGGAGGAGAAGGAGAGATAGAGGTCCTCTTCGGTTTTCGTGCAAGCGTGCCTCGCATCACGTACGCACCTTTCGGCGGGGCGGGGGAGGGGACAGGCCGCTCGCCCGAAAGACCACCTCCTCCCCCTCCACACGGACACATACACGTGCCTTGGGAGGGAGGGATAGGGCCGCTACTCAAGGCGTTCGGTCAGTCGCCGGCCTCCTCCTCCTCTCCTCACCCTCCTTCGTCCTCCTCTTCCTGCGCCGCCAGACATCGAAACTTATCCGAGCACACACCTACTGAATGCACTTGCCGCTCGCGCCTCGGGAAACCATTTTCGGGGGCATTTGTGTGTGCGTTTGTGTGTTTGTTGGTTGGGGGGGGTTGTTGTGTGCCGGGAGGAGAGGCGACTACTGACCTTCAGAAAGGGTAGCGAGTGAGCGCTCTCCGGTCTTCACTCTCCTCTCTCCCTCCCTCTCTTTCCCTGGTGACGCAGGTCTCGTCGCACTCTCCCGTCGGCCTCCGGGTCTCCGTTACGGGTTACATGTGCTCACCCGCCCGTGGGGTAGAGGCGAATTGATATATATATTTTTTTTTCGCGGACTCACGGGACCCCCATCGACGACCCGTTCGCCGTGTCCCGAGGGAGCGGATCCGATTCCGGAATCGGGTCTCGCGGCGATCCGTTGGGGGAGGGGAGGCTGGGGTGTTGGGGGGCGAGGACGTTTGCCGTCCTGAAAGAAAAAATATAAAAAAACACCGACCCACCCACCTTTCGCCGGGAAACGGGACCGATATTCTCGTGGAGAGAGAAAAATGTGGGCAGGATTCTACTGCGTAGCGGTCAACTTCGGTCGAGCCGGGCTGTTGTTGTTGGTGGTGGTGTTGGTAGACGGAGTAGTGTTAGTCCTCGCGAAGAACTAGCTTCTTCCACGTCGCAAAAACTGGGAAAGCTCACGGTTCTCAATGGGATGGGGAGGAATGAAGTATTATAATCACACGGGGCGGTTACCACGTATTGTTGTCCGGCACTACACGGAAATTTTTCGCCTCTTCATCCTTCCCTCCCTCCGGGTCTGGCGGGCACGGGAGCGGAGATTCGGCAGACGTGAGTCTCGTCGAGCGAAGCGAATCGGGGCCGTCCGG
>WURS02036650.1:0-11403 GCA_011762765.2 Rhinocypha anisoptera
AATAAACGGTATCAGGCTTCACTTCGTGGAAGTTGTATATATCCATGTTAGGAATAAATATACTTTGTACTTTTCTATGGTACACTTGTACAGTGTACCTGATGATGCTGTGGTGACGGCGAAACGCATTGTAAAGAAAAGTAAAATTTGTAGAAAAGTACAAAGTATATTTATTCCTAACATTTTTTTTCATGGGTATGAAAATTGGTTATTATGGGATATGGGGAGCCATATTGCTTAGAACTTTTTCATTCGAGTCAGTTGGTCATGTGCTGTTGCCAAAAACAACTCCTTACATTTGTTACAATACACTGAGACAACCAGGATGTCCATATTACAGTGAATGTGCCTAGATGATTGGTTGATGATTGGTAATCATCAAATATTCAGGTGTTGCCATGCATGTGTTTGTCCGTGACTGACATTCATTGCTCATTCTCTCAAACTGACAGATGCATCCCTTCCTCCACAAAATTGCTTGCCTAAACATGTTGAAGCAAATCGACCGTTCATGTTCATTGTCCAGAATCGAGGAATCAGACTCTTTGATGGTTGTGTGGCATATCCAAGCAGCTCACAATAGTGATTTCATGCCGTCACTTTGACATGGTGCCACTCTTCTGTTCGGGAACCATCTCGTGATGATGTCACTCCATGTCAGATTCTTATCTTTGTTGAAATTGATTCTGTGCAAGCCGTTTAATAGTTTTTATGCTCCTTCACCGTAGAGGTCCGATCAGCAACAATTAAGTTGTGGCACAAGGTGTTTAAATTCCAAGTTGTCATGATTGCAATTTTTTTTTTCAAAGTTGAAAGGTCGCAATGTTGTAGTGTGCAATGTTGAAGTGATATTATGACCTTGGATCATTGGGATAGTCGAAAGAAGGCATGTGGTTTTACATGCTCCCTGCAAAAAATGAAGAGTACTTACTACTCACAAGTACACATCCGTGTGGTCACTCCATTTCAAGCAACCCGACTTGAAGTGGCCTCCCTGGGGTATGCATGATTGAATGCACTTCCCTCCTGAGTAATTGGAGCCACCCATTGGGTGTGTGCACTCCGTCGAATATGGCAGTGATATTTCTTGGGAAAGTTAGGAAGGGGGTATTTTTGTCAACACTGCAGCGGTTGTTGACATAGCATGCAACTAATCACTGCTTCATTGTTCCCACCCCACTGACAGGAATGCTCGCAACTGACTGTCTTCCGCTCATTTTCGATGCGAACAGAACCTTTGTCTTTACCTTGTGGCATGTAAGCACTGGTGCAAGAATATTTCATGGATGCTTGGCTGATCCTGCTATTTTATAGTAAGAATTTTATTGAGTACATATTAAGTTGTTAGTTATTTTCTCTAGTTTTTTTTCTGTAGGCTTTTATTAGTTCATATGCAGTTGCTGGTCATCTGTTCATTTTCTTTTGGCTTCACTTGATTCTTGTAGGTTTTTATTGTTTCTGCCTCACGTCATTTCAAGAGAAATATTTAAGACAGTTTTATGAGTTTCTCATTGCCCTTATTTGAGGCAATGAGTTTTCATATGTATGTGTAGTCTTGATATTTACTGGGGAGGCAGCTGTAGATTAAGTTATATTTTTCTAGAGTAATATTTAAATTTACCTTATTGAAAAGTATGAGTTATGTTTTCTCTATTGACATTTCATTGTTCATATTAAATTTGATTCAGGAATTGAAGAAATTATATTTCTGTCTGGCCTCAAGTTTACCTTTTTACCTATGTTCATATATGAACCTTGTTTCACCCAGTAGTAGATAGGGTATCGATTAACTATCAACTGACTTAGACATATCACAATATCCTGCTATTTACCACCTTGTAAATCATCAGTGTTATTCATTTAATGCTCTCTATAATAGTGAAATTAAATCATCATCCATATGCTGTCTGGTGAATTCTTTGCTAAGTCTTTTGCACCATTTTCATAATGTTCAATTTTTTTGGCCAGAGTAAATGTTGCGATGGGCAGAAATATTGCCTTGTAGCATTTGTTTCTATAGAGGACCATACTGAATCTGTTGACAATGACAATTTTTAAATTTTTTTAACACTTTCGAAAGTCAATAACTGTGGAGAGTTTACAAACTTCTATGCAAGTCTGTGCATTTACATTTTGAGTGTGGTGCAGGAGAGATGGACTCTCTCATTACTGTGTCCTCAAAGCATTCAATGTGTGTGTTGAGATTTTCCTTTTTACATTTGATGACATTTCTTCCTCATTCCTGTTCCCCATACTACTTTCTTCACCACCATTGATATATGCTAGTGGCATTTCTAATGCTTATCACAATTATTTTTTAACTGTAATGCAGAACCTAACTCCACCACTGGTGTAGGTAATTGCACATTAAGAAATGTTGATGTAGTCGATCCCTAGAGTGTCAGACGTTAAAACCCCCAATAAATGCAAACTATGAATCAAAAAGCCAAAACCATGGGTCATCCGAGTTTCATGTTGGTTATCCCTTTATCGAAATAATGATTTCACCCGTTTAATGATTTTTATTTTTTTATTTAATTAATCGTTCTGTTGGTCAAGTGCATGACATAGAACATGGGCACAGTGCAAGCCAAATAAAAAACACAAGATACAATGTGATACACAAATAGACACCAAGAAACATGAATAGTAAATATAAAATTTCTGGTGGACAGGAAATGGTCGAGTCAGAGAATCAGTGCATAAAATGAAAGGAGGAGGTAATTAATTGAAAGAGGCATTGCAATAAATTATAACAGTTAAATACAGATTATAGAAACAATATTAATATTTTATTATTGAAGAAGTCTGTAAAATCATAATGAGTCTTTCTACAAAGAGTTTTTAAGTTGTGTTCATATTCTTTATTCATCAAGGGCCTTTCAGTATTCCTGAAGGCATAGGATTCGTCATGTACAATGTTTCAAACAACACAATATTAAGCATTTGGAACAGCACAACATTAGGATAAGCAATGTAAAGATTGATTAACAGGAGTTTGACAACAGTTATTTACAGGAGTTGTTTATCAGGTCATTCACAGAGTAATAGCATTTCAATAATAAAAATTTCTTCAACCTTGCCTTGAATATAGTTGAGGATTTTGAAGATTTGGTATGTTTGGGTAAGACATTAAATATTTTTGTACCTATAGCCATGGGGCTCTTGCAGGATATCCTAGTTCGGTGATGATGAACATGTAATTGATTATTGATTCTGGTGTTGTGAGAATGAATATCTTAGTTGAAGCTAAATAAATTCAGGTTACTTCTTATGAGGACAGATATACTATATATATACATACAAGGCACAGTTAAAATATTTAGTTTAGTAAATAGTGGCCTACATGGGGATCTATATGATACCCATAGTATGGTCCTAATAATATTTTTCTGAATAAGATATACTTTTTGTAACAAACTCACTGAAGAGCCCCAGAAAACTATACCATGTGAGACATGAGAATGAAAGTTTGAAAAATAGAGTTTTTTTAACACATTTACTGAAACAGTATCGTGAAGAAATCGTATACTATATAATATAGAGTTTAGTGTGGCACATAGTTTGGTCACATGTATATACCAACTTCCTGACTGTTGCACATGCAGTCCTAGGAAACTAGCATCTGATGTAAACAATCTGTTCGTTACCCAATGTCAAATGTCTCCTATTTTGTAGGATTCTTTGACTGAGTGGAAGAACCTGGTTCTTTTTGCAATTAAGTACCAGTTTGTTATTTATGCACCAATTCTAAACTCTATCCAGTACTACCTAAGTCTCTACTAGAAGAGATGTGTATTCCTTCTAGATATAATAAAATTGGTATCATCAGCAAATACCACCAAATGAACATTTTTACTACTATTAATTAAGGATAGGTCATTCATATAAAGGAATAACAAAACTGGACCTAATATTGAATACTTTGGAACACCTGACATGATGTTGTAAGGGTTTGACAAATACTTAACATTGCCAAAGGTTATTTCCACTCTTTGTGACCTACCACTCAAATAAGAATACAATCAGTCCAAAGCAACACCTCTTATGCCTAATCTATTTCATTTAGTAAGCAATAGAGAATGACCCACTTTGTCAAATACACGTGAGAAATCAAGAAATAAGGCAAGGACAGCGTTATCAGTGTCTATCAGGAGTTGAATTCAAAGTTCATGGCATCTAAAAGTGCATCTTGAGTTGATCTTCCCTTCCGGTAAACCCCATTGGGAATTACAGATAATGCTAAACTTGTCCAAGTAGGATGTTAATCTCTTATGGTAATTAGCTCAAATAGTTTAGGGAACTGTGACAAAAGTGCAATTGGTCTATAGTTATTTATATCTTTTTTATCACCTTTATTCTTTTATATAGAGATGGTTTTACTTAATTTTCAGGAATTGGGAAAAATGCCACATCTAAGTGATCTATTAATCAAAAATACTAAATGTTTAAACTTTCCAAAGGTAATCTTCTAGTGCCTTGAGGGACATGGTTATAAATTTTAGAGGTGGAATAATGTGGTCTAGATTGGCACTGAGAGGGGTTAGGAAGTTAGTTTTATATAATTAACGGATCTAGTTCTTTAAATGAAGCATTGGCCTATGGAAAAGTGTTGGGATGATTTTCCTTGGCAAATGAAGCACAGTATGAAGAACGTAGAGTGAGGAGAGGCTTAGAATGTGTTTAGAACATGCATTTAGAATGATTGGGGAGGAAAGTAATTAGAAAGGGCAGAGTCATTTGGAAAAACCCACTTGCATGATTTAATGTTGATGCGTAGAATATGTGTGTTATTTATCATAAATTACATATTTTATATTAAGGATGACACAAATAAGAGAGATTTTTATATAGAAAGAAGTTATAAAGAGAGATTTTTTGTCATTTATCAGCTCTCGTTATACCAGACTTCTACTTTAAATAGTTCTGAGAGATTGCTGTGTGTGTGTTGCAAAACTCCTAGAAAATACAAAATCCTTTTGGGTTGTCCAAAAGTCAGTGTCAATCATTTTGCATTAGTTGCTTTGGCCTTTGTTCAAACATTTATTTTTCCAATTATCAAGATATGTATTAATTTCCTTTAATTGAAGCTTTTACACTATTATAACCTTGTTGATGATTTCCATGCATCTTGCGAAGTCTTGAAATTGGTTGAAGATGCAGATTTAAACTTGCATGAATGGGAAGGCGTACTTGAGGTAATGACCTTGTGATGAAACATTCATATGTATTACAAAATTGATGCTCATCTGTTTTCCATAGCATGTCTGGCGATTGATGTCATTTAACTGTGATGCTATTGCATTCGCAGAGTCATTTGTTGTTAAAGTTGTGTTTTCTCCACCTTGACAGGTATGGTCATATCTCTTGATATGTTGCCACCTAGCTTCCATGCCAACCGACCCTTTTTGTTTGTTCTTTGGCATAGTGAAAGTGGAGCGGGGTTATTTGCTGGTTGTTTAGCATCATTGTAGTGGAGTAACAATGGGTGATTGGTGATTTGTTGTGCAAATGTCTTCTATATAGTTTCTTGCTTTTTATACAATTGATTCATCTTACCACTTATGAGAATATTTTATGCAATGATGGTGTAAAATGGAAGTTTTCAGTAAGGAGGAAGAAAATAATGAGAGTATGATCTTGTAAATTGTCATAAAAGTGCCTGTATCTGTTTATTGTTTAATGAACACTTATTAATGTGTCAACATGGCATCATAAAAATTTCACAGACAGAATTATGAAAATAAATTTTTTTTGTGAGACTTTTACTTGATGAGGACAAATTTAAGAAAGTCACTGTTATCAGAAATGAGTAAAACAACATGTATAGTAATTACAAACAAATCATCTTTAATAATTAATTTATAACTTCTGTTGATTGATTTATGACATACTATTGTAGAAAAGTCATAGGAAATAATTAACTTAATGAATTCATACTTCAGCTTGATTCCTATTGTTAGAACTTTTCAACACTTTAAACTATACTTTTTCTAATAGAGACATACAAGGTCTGTTAGAAAAGTATCTGACCTTTGGCTGGGGAAAAAAGTATACCTGGAGCATTAGAAACCTTATCACCCTCAAAGTAGTCTCCACTTTTCCCAGCGGTGCCGCCATTGTTGGAAGCATTCCGAGAAAGCCTCTTTCTGAAAAAGTCTGAATCAAGTGCGAGAAATGTGCTGGAGCATTGTTGTGGTGGAGACACCAATTTCCTGTTGACCACAACTCCGGTCTCTTGCTCTGCACAGCATCACATATGTGATGGAGGACATCCCTGTAGTACTCTTTGGTGATTGTTTTGGCCCTATGGTGTGTACTTGTGGTGTAACACACCATGGGAGTTAAAGAAAACAGTCAGCATCACTTTGACCTTGCTGCGCACTTGGTGGGCCTTCTTTGGTCTTGGGGACATGGAATGCTTCCACTGTGACGACTGGGATTTGGTTTCTGGGTCATACCCATACTCCCAGGACTCGTCACCAGTGATTATGGTGTTCATAAAGTCGGGGTCACTTTGTGGAGTCCAGCATGTCCTGTGAAACTTCAACACTAAGTTACTTTTGCTCTGCCGTCAGCAGGTTGGGCACAAATTTTGCAGCCACTCCCTTCCTCTTGGCCAAATCTTCAGTCACTATGGAATGTGCCGAAAAGCTACTGATGTCCACTTCTTCCACTATTTCTCAGATAGTCACACGATGGTCCCACATGACCATCGCATTCACTTTGGCAATGACCTGGTCATTTCTGCATGTTGATGGCCGACCGGGACGTGGCTCGCTCTCCACCGATGTGTGGCCATCTTAAAACCGGTTGTACCACTCCTTAATCTGTGTGATGCCCAGAGCATCTTCAGTGAAAGCTATCTGAATCTTCCAAATAGTTTCCACCTGGCTGTCACCCAGTTTCTGGCAAAATTTGATGCTAAGGCACTGCTCCAGTCATTCCGTCATTTTCCTTGCAATGAAAAACTGACTAGAGCCCCACACACTACCTCACTCAAATGCTGCTTGCCAACAACAGACGTTATCAACAGGCAGGAAAAAATTCACACATGCGCACAAAGGTTCAAGGTCGGCTCATGCAAGTGCGCTTGATTCAAATCCATAAGGTTTTTCCAAAAAAAAATGTTTGATACTTTTCTAACCTACCTTGTACATATATTCATTTACTTATTTGACCCATGTTAGTAAATTAATTTATTTACTGTTTTAATTAACTGCTAATTGGCTAATTTTCTATTCAATCAAATTGTGTTGTATGTAATTATAAGAGACTTTAATCATTTTATATATTGAACATGTTTTATCTGGCACAGGAATGATTGTGGTGACACGTATGTCAGCTCCTCTACGGTTATGTCAAACATTTAAAGCCAACCGGCCATTCGCCTTTTATTTAATTGAAAAACAACGTAATACAATCCTGTTTGCTGGAAACTGTCTGCATTTCAGTCAGCAATAAGCCAACATCTTTTAGAAATAACCTATTACTCTAGATTTGTAATTATATGTATTATATAGAGGTAATACAGTGTCTGATTGAGCCATTGTATCCTTGATTGACATGACAGTGAGTAATTAGAACATAACCAAATGAAATGTTGTGAAGATTTGTGGCATTTTCGAAATTGGTTTGCGCTGGAATATGTACCTTATTATTTGAGCCAATACCAGTCAAAATTATAGGTTGAAAATACATGCCCTAAGTTTTTAATTTTCTAAACATTAAGAGAAATTTCTCTTGAAAGTAGAGCAACTAAGAAACAGCATAAAGTAATGGTTTGAGCTCTCCGTGAGTTGACCATAATAAGCTGCTGCTGTCTTTTGTCCAATTCAATTATATAGTATATATTCAATTATTTAATCAATATTAATAGCCACTATCACCTCCATATAAATATCAGGCTAAGAATTTTCTATTGTCAACCTCTCTCATAACTAGACCTTTTAAAATTTTTAATGTTATTAAATTATTAAAAGAATTGATACGGCTTTATTACTACTGGTAAGCCATCCTCAACAAGTAATATTGATACCATAGACTCTCGTTATTACGAAGTTCACGGGACCAAAAAATCGGCGGTTCGTAATAACGTTGTTCGTAACAACGTAGTTTTTATATAAACATCGCAAAAATCTCCATTTGCTCTTTTTTGACCTATTTAATCTTTTGTCTGTTATGTCCATGCTGTGAAATAATATAAGACATGTAAATAACAATCAAATTATGCACAAATATATTAAATAAAAGTCTAATTTGTTGTTCGAAAATCATGCATGATGCTATTTCACTATTTTTTAAGCAAGTGTTGCATTCTGGGATATTAATTCAGCTGGGAGATTAATTCCTCGGAAAAACTGCTCGGCTGCATGTACAATTACTATGCGGCAAATTAATACAGAGAATTCCGAATTTAATTACACGATTTAATGGAAAAGTTAATGTTATTAAAAATAAAAAAAATATCTCGCAAGTTAATGAGTGGCGCGATCTCTCCCGATTCCTTAAGCAAAATTGAATTATTATTTGAGCTAATAAGAAATTCAGCTGTGCATTCACTTAACTTAATTGGGATTAATGATTAAAATTAACTGAGACAGGTTTCGTTAGCTGATCAACTTATTTTTTATTATTTTAATTGCTGTAACATTTAACTTTTAATCAATAACACTTTATTAATGATTACATTGTTCGTTACATGCAATTCTTTTGTTTCGCTTTGAATTTACAATTTTTAAATGGAATTTTATCATTACTGATAACAAAGTTCTTGTATAATGAACATTCAAGACAATTTCTGAGCTTATAATTTTCAAGCAATCAACATATTGTCTTAGTAAATCCACAACGTAAAAAAAAAAAAATGGAACATTGAAAGAGACACTATTTTAAGAAATCTGTAATTTGTTTTTGAACTTTGTTTTGCTCCATCGTCTCTTCTGCCATGGCTTGAATTTTTTCAAATGAAAAATGAATTGAGAGTCAACATTATTACACCGAACGACATTGAAAATCACAAAGTGTGTTTAGGGCAAGCATAACATCATGTTTTTTAGGTGGGACAATAACCATGTCATTTTCATCTTCGTTGCTGTCTTGACTGGGCCCTGCCACAGCATCTTCCGGGTCATCTTCGAAGAGTTGCACATCATCCTCAATTGAAATATAATCAGTTTTTGCTCTCGGCTTTATTGTGTGCTGCCGAAGTGAAGATGACCTGTAGACGCTAGCTGGATGGCGAAACTGTTGTCATCACACTCAACAAACGCGGACGCAGCACCCGATAAAGCCGAGAGCACTTGGACGATGCCGCAAAAACCTTCGTACCATGATCAGTTTTTGATGGTGATATACCAAGATGAGCAATATAATCTGAAATCACTTGCTAAACCTCTTTCCTGAGCGGTGAATACATCCTCCATCCCCTAAAAATTTGAGTTAAGCATAAATATTTGCAACTATTGATGTTAAATGAACATTATCCTCAGTATGTGGTGTTACTACTCACTGACCGCAGAAACATCCACATTAGTTGTGGGTAAATGGAATCCTGCTGCTCTACAGCAATTAGGGTTTATTTAGGAATAAATCTCCTTCCAAGAATCTCCTACAGCACGAATTGCATGCATTTCGGAATTTAGTGACTCGTTTTACCCATTTCTTACCACAAATATAAAGAAGAGAGAGCTTGCTTTGTCCAGTATAAGGAGAATCTTCCTATTTTCACCCGCCATTCTTTGCAATCGAATGAGAGTCTTATGGAAAATTTCTCAGGTCATCCAATTGTTCTTGTTAAAATTTTAGAAAAACCGGAAGGTTTTCCAGTCGAACATTTTTTAGGCACTGAGATTTCTCACGTTTCTCGATTAAAATTGATTTTATCTTCTCTGTACCGGGTTACACAGAGGCCCACCGTCACTCACATTTTGCTCTTCCTTCTTCCATGGAATTGCTCTCCTTTCAATGCAAAAGTTGTTTCAGGAAGAGCGTAATAGAAAAGCCCCATCTCATTAAAATTATATCGATTTTCGGGGCTATATGCATTGATAAGGGTTTCATTTTCCCAATGTCATTCAGTATCAGCATCATTGTCAACTACACCTTCTTCACCACAAATCTTCAGGGAGGTAATGTTGAAACGTGCTTTAAACTTTGTCATCCAACCTGATGAGGCTTTGAAACCCTTGACTTTTTTTCAAGGGAAATTGCTTCTGCTTTCTAAATTAAAATAGGGTCATTGACAGAAGATTTTCTTGATGGAATTTGCAAAAAAAAAGCATACAGGTCATTTTCCATGTCAATAAATTTAGTGCCTCGCAGGGTCTTCATCTTGAGTGATATTCTTTCTGCCGCTTACTCCTGAATTTTTTCACAGTTACTGAGAATGGTGGAAAGCGTCGATAAAGAAACTCCAAAATTTTTGGCCACTAATTCTTGCTAATTTTGTTCACTTCAATGTCATTTATCATCTTTAGTTTATCATCCAAAGATATACCTTTCCTAGATTTCTTCGGTACTGATGGATCCGTTTTTCACCAATTTCATAGACCTTATCCCAACTGTAATGCACTACTTGTAGCACCACTTTCTATAGGTCTAACTAGCGAGGATGCCTTCACACCGGTCAAGTTCAGACTGATTTGTCACTCAATAGTCCCCAAATGTCTAAAAACGACTGACTCTTACATTTACTTTGTTTGTCCTGTGGGCATATAGCTTACAAGGGGGGATTTGTGGCTGCTTTCAAAACATAATCTTGCTTGCCAGCAAACATTCTCACTACATCAACAATATTATTTCAGGAAGCTGTATGGTAAGGGAGGATTAGCCAGGAATTGTGCCAGAGCCCTTATTGGGCGAGTGACCTTCAGAGGGACAAGACACATGAGATGTTGGGGAGGGGTGTAAGGAAAGAAGAAAAGTCCTTCGTTCGTCTTTTGTTTCTTCCCTTTCACCCTCCCTCGACCTTTCATACTCCTTTCGAAGTGCAGTAACCCAGTGGGAGTTCTGTAACGTCAACTCAGTTAAATAGCTTATGCGAAGCATCCTACGTATTTATTTTAGTTCTCAAGCTCCTGGGCACAGTACATGTGGCAAAGATTTCTGATTTATAAGGCTGCATCGTGCATAGCCTAATGAATGCCGTTATTTATTTGACAGACTTCGTAATAAAGTTTTTTTTTGTAGCTGTGGGGACCTGCACAAATCTTGTTATTTCGTAAAATCGTTTCTTTTCCATACATTTAGATACCCTTTTTGTCGGGACCAACGATTTGGTTCGTAATAATAATAACTTCGTATAAACGTTGTTTGTAATAAGGAGGTACGTAACACTCCTAAGATCCTGTTTCTATGTCACTAGAGTCACAGATTTATTTATGAAGTATATAATTATGTTTA
>WURS02036661.1:5000-11402 GCA_011762765.2 Rhinocypha anisoptera
AAAAATATTTGTGACGGATAATGGCTACTATTTGACAAACTTGTAAGTTAAAACTTTGCAAAGTATGTTGGTCACATCATATTAGATAGGATTTCAATAAACAACTTTTAATAGATAAAAAAAATTTGTTAAAATTTATTTTTCCGTTAACTCTGTTGTCTATCCTTTAAAGTTTTTTTATTTTATTCAAAAATTTTGTCTTGCTTAAAAAATTTAATAATTCAAAGAAAACTTTTGTCCCAACAATCAATTCTAGTCTCGTTCGTCATCTTTTTCAAACAACAAAACCAAGAGAGCACCACACTTTGTGTGTGTGTATGTTGAAAGCAGGAAGTAGAAAATACTGAAAGAGAATGATGAAAGATTAGAATCGAGCAATAAAGCACACTGAGTGAGAGAGAGAGAGACAAGGGTAAAACAATAGGGGATCATGATGATGATGAGATGATATTATATGAGGATCATGATGATGATCAACAAGAGGCACACACGTCTCTCTCTCTCTCTATCTATCTTTCTCTCTTTCACTGTGTTGGCATTGGTAGTGTAGGCGGAAAAACTCAACACACCAGGTGCCACCATGGTTGGTCCATAAAGGTCACAACACCGTATGCACTCTCTCTCCGTCTCTCTCTCTCTCTCTTTCTCTCTCTCTCTCTCTCTCTCTTTCTCTCTCTCCCCTCTTTGTAACACCTTGACAATTGATCATCAGATTAAGTCAACTCTCGCGAGTAAACTTGCAGTTCACAGCTAAAACAGCCGTGCCTAGTTCACTGTATACATACACACATAAGTGCACATCTGGTGGCAATGAATACATTTGAATTTATAATGATTTTTTTTCTCAAGTGTGTGAAGATGGAGAGTGAGTGAGAGAGAGAGAGAGAGAGAGAGAGAGAGAAAGAGAGAGAGAGAGAGAGAGAGAGTTAACGGGTTCACTGCCAAGTTTGATACGGGCGAGTATCCATCCACATACACACATCTCAATAAATCATGGCATGAGAGAGAGAGAGAGAGAGAGAGAGAGAGAGAAAGGGAGAGATGAGGGCCCCGGGTAAGAAAAGCAACACAATGAAATGTAATTGGGCGCCATAGTGTGAAAGTCTAGGTCACACTATATATTTTGAGGTTGGTGCTTGTAATTAAAACAAATTTTTTTGGCATCTAAAAATCTAGAGATAATGAGGAATTGAGAGAGAAAGAGAGAATAAGAATTGGGTCAAGTGAGTGGGTGAATTGTATGTCGTATCCAAAAGAATGAGAGGTATAATAGGGTTCGAAATAAAGATGGTGGAAGAGAGAAAGAGTGAATAATTTTGAAATTAAGATAATGAGAATAAAAAAGAGAGTTTAAAATGATGAAAGCGATTTGAAATAAAGAGAAAGAGAAAGAGAGAGAGCATAGAAACAAGCAACAGGTGTTTATATGTTTAGGCACCAAAAAACCATCTGGTATTATTTGGGTACATGAACCTAGTATCTGTGTAACCAGAACAAGGGAGTGAGTGAGTGAGAGAGAGAATGAGAGAGAGATGTCCTAAATCACCTAGGTATAAGTAGAACTGTGTGCACAACTTTTTAAACCTAACTTTAACCTCAAAAACACAACAACAACCAAAAAACATACACACACTTTAAAAATGCCCAAAGCATCATTTAAGTTAAGTTAAAATGATATATTTCTCTCTCTCTCTCTTTCTCTCTCTGTATGAAAGCCATTAATCAACACGTAATAAACGATATATTTTATTGTATACAAGGTTAAGATACTACAAAAAAAGTGAGTGAGTGAGTGAGAGTGAGAGTGAGAGATACAAATAATTAATTGATGTAAAGTTAAGATTGCTCTTTTGCTTCTGCTTTTTATGTTGTTTTGTGTATGTGTGTGATATATTGCGTCAATGTTTCAGACATACGTAGACCTTGTGACGTAAAAAAATGACAGAGAGAAAGAGAGAGAGAGAGAGAGACCAAATCGATGAATATCAATGTCAAAGTTCTTGAAAAGAGAAAGAAAAACAAAAAAGATTTAATCAATATAAGAACGGAGAGAGAGAGAAAGAGAGAGAGAGAGAGAGAGATCAGTACAAGTAAGCAACTGCAAAATATCAATCAATTTGAGTAAAACTCGGAAGCGGAATCACTGAAAGGTGAGATTCCAATACTTATGACCATCGCTTTCATTTCTCATTGATAAACTGAGAGAGAGAGAGAGAGAGAGAGAGAGAAAGTGGGAGTGAGAAAGAGAGAGAGATAGAGAGAGAAAGAGAGAGAGAGAGAGAGTGCATAAAATAGTGCAATGAGGCTAACCGTTGATAAAAAGAGAAATGAGAGAAGAGATGCTAAATTGAGTCAAGAGTTTGATCCGGTCGAGATAAGGGTTGAGAGAAAGAGTTGCAATATGAGAGGCATCTCTCTCTCTCAATGGTGACACTGTTAAAAATATGGAATTACAATGTGACGTTTTTACAGAGTGAGGGAGAGATAACGATGAAGACAGAGTTTATAGATTTCATATTTAAAGAAATAAGAAGAGTATATATTGCAAGTTGAAGAGTGCAATACACTCTTTGATAACTCTATTTCTCTCTCTCACTCTAACTTTCTCTGTTTTATGTTGAGTGTGTGGGTTTAATTGAAAGAATGAGTGAGTGAGTGAGTGAGTGAGTGAGTGAGAGTGAGAGAGAGAGAGAAAGAGAGAGAGAGAGAGAGAGAGAGAGATAGTGGGTGTTCATATGTATCTGCAATATAATTGCATCAAGCAGTAAAATAAGGTGAATAGACTTTGAAACTTTATTTTTAAAAAATTTCCGTATCAAAAATATATTTTTTAAATTTAAGAAAAAAGTTACCCTAAAACTAGGATAAGTATTAAAATAAAATAAAATATTTTAACAATTTAAAGCAAATAAAATTTTTGGCCATACACATACAATGTTACATCGATGTCGTTGAAAACTAGTTATAAAAAGTACTGTATATTGAACATGAACATGACAAAACAGGGTTATCCCGTGTTAAACCTAGGGATCGTAAAAAGCCAACTCTTTGTATTTAGAAGAGTACCCGAAAGTTTCTTTGCTAAATTAAAAACACTATCCAAAGTAACGTTTTTTATAAACTTTTTCTTAATGTTAGCTATTAGTTGTTAGTTTCTGTGATGCCGATCTCTCCAAAACAGACAAAATGGAGAAAGGTAACACCAATCAAAGATAGACATATCACCTATCGGATATGTCTATAGAGTGTTATCTAATCAACAATTAGGTTTGTATGTTGGTATTGGAGAAGTTGAAAGAGGTATTTGAGTGAGAGAAAGACAATTGAAAATGAAAGAGAGAGAGAGAGAGAGAGAGTGAAATTGATAAGGTTAAATGAGAGTGAATGAGAGATGAGGAAAGGGAGAGAGAGAGAGAGAGGTAACATGAACGGAATAGGCTGTGTGAGAGGAAAATATGGCATCGATCGATTGATTTAATGCTTGGGTGAAATCATGAAGCACGTACATACATATACGTCTCAAAGTGCACACTAATCCTCAAAAGCAAAAAGGTCTCTACAGGCAACAATCTCCCTTTCTCTCTCCCTCTCGCTCTCTCTCTCTCTCTCTCTCTCTCTATTTCTCCCTCACTCACTCTTTCTCTTTCTATCATTCTTTCCCTCTCTCTCTTTCTATAGTATACACCAGCCTTTCTCCCTCACTCACTTTCTCTCTCTCTCTTACTCACTCTCTTTCTCTCACGCTTTTTCACCCACTTTCTCTCTCACTCAATCACTCGATTTCACTCACCCTATCTCATTCCCTTTCTCTCCCTAACTCACTCTTTCCTTAACGCACTCTCTCTCACTCACTCTCTCTCTCTCTCTCTCACTCTTTCACACAACACCCTCATCATCATCATCATCATCACACACTATCAGTGACATTGCACACAGACACACCTCACTCACAAAGTGTCTCTACTGCTAAGGCTACCATCGGATTTAGATTGATATCCAGATACATAGAGAGAGAAAGAGAGGGAGTGTTGTTATTGAGAGATTGTTCCACACACATCACGAGTGTTGCCTCTTTGGAATCTCAAAAGTCGATTTGGCATTCAAAACCTATTTTTTGGCTCTCTCTCTCTCTTTTGATTATCGACTATCCACACAAGACACAAATCCACCTCGCCACATCACCATGAGTAAGTCAATTTAAATATAATTTTTTGTAATATAATAAAATAAAACGCTTTATATACTTGTATTGAAATTCGTTTCGTTATCAAATCATTTTGCTTTAGCTTTATATGTTTTTTATTGCTAAAAATGTTTGTCCAATGTTTGCTTAAATCAAACTTGTATACTTAAATTTATTCAGAATAAATTCAAACGAAAAGTAAAGCAGAGAAGTTTACATTGAAGTTTGTCAAAATCTTGATTCAAGTTTCATCTTTCATTTGACATCTATCTCTCTTTCTGTCTTTACTTTTCCTTTCTCTTACCTTAATTTTCTATTACTTTCACCAATTTTCAATCTTATATCTCTCTCAATCCATACTTTCTCCGAGGTCAAATATAGCTAAAGATGAGTTTTATATTAATAATTAACTTAGTTAACTAGTAAATAGTGAAGACTTTTTGAATTTTGATCAACTTTACAACAAACGTTATACCAAGCACCCTTTGATATTTAAAAAATACAACTCTAAACTCAACCAGTATTTTTGTCCGGGAACTTTCTCATACACTGATTTGTGTTATTGTTCCTGAAAGTGACTCCAACACAAACCTGTGCGTGAGAAAGTTTCCGAACAAAAAGACTGGCTAAGTTTAGAATCATATTTAAAACTATTTGAAATATTAAGTTAACTCCAAAATAGTCGAAAAGAAAGTTCAAAATCTAGGTTTATCTCTCTCTCCTTCTCTACCTCTCTCTCTCTCTCTCTCTCTCTCTCTCTTACGCTCTGCACACCTCCACTTGTAGAGGTTTCCGCATTCAATTCACTAACCGACTCGAGTCAAACCAGTTTGTTGTTGTGATTCAGATGACGACCAACCAATCGGTCCGGGCCAGAGCAACTTCTCTGGTCCAAACTCAAACCAGCCGGTGTTTGTCCAACCCAACACCAACATTCAGCAGAACTTCTACAACAACAACAACCCACCGGAACCGAACAACTACGGCCAACCGAGCTTTGTGGACAATCGGTACCAATCGCCACCGGAGCCGAACAACTATGGCCAGCCAGGTTTCGTAGACAACCGATACCAGTCTCCACCGGAGCCTAGCTACGGTCAACCCAACTTTACGGGTGGCAACAGTGGCCCACCGGAACCCAGTTATGGTCAACCCAACTTTTCCGGTGGCTACGACCAACCACCAGAACCCAGTTTTGGACAGTCCAACTTTTCGAGCAACAACAACAACGACGGACCACCCGAACCCAGCTATGGACAGCCAACCTTCAACAACGATGATTACTGATTATTATTGAAGCTCGTTTTCAGCGACTTTACCAATCGCACTCACTAGGCTGAAACAAGTTGTATCTGAAAGTTGATTTTTGGCGTTTATTTTATTCATTTTTCCGAAAATAAATTTTTTAATATGAGGAATTTTTTAAAATTAAAAAATAGCAGAAAAACAATTTTTAGATAATTTTATCTTGATAACAAATTTTTGACTTTGAACATTAAAAAAATCTACAGGTAAAGTTTAGCTTTAAATTAGTCATTGGCAAACTTTAATTCATCCTTAATAAAATACTAAAAAATTGAGAACTTAAACGTATAATTAATAATTTTAATTAATTGATAAAAAATATAATGTTTTTAATTTAAGGGAAAATGTGAGCAATACGTCATCTATGAATAGTTTTTTTGGCGGCCTTTTGACTTTTTAACAATTTAATCGAAATGTTTGGCGATTAAAGCAAATAAAATTGTTGAACTTATACACGTCCAACGAGACATTGATGTTGTTGAAAACTAGTTATACTGATTATTAAACACACACACAAAACCAATTTGCTATTATTTATATAAAAATTGATTGATTTAATTAAAAAGCTTTTTGGTGGACAATTGATCCAATCAACACTTTTGGCTTGAACAAGAATAAACCAATCAATCAATATATAATCCGATTAAGTTATCAATCAAATAATGATGCTGATGATGATGTGTGAGTAAATGAGTCAGAGAGAGAGAGAGAGAGAGAGAGAGAGAGAGAGAGAGAGAGACAAAGCGTCCAACCAGAATCAACCAGTTTGATGACAATAGTATAACAATGAGAGTCCAACAAGACAAGTTTCCTGTCAAAATGTGAAAAACAAGCTAAAAAGGGAAGAGAGAGAGAGAGAGAGAGAGAGAGAGAGAGAGAGAGAGAGAGAGAGAGAGAGAGAGAGAGAGAGAGAG
>WURS02036672.1:0-11402 GCA_011762765.2 Rhinocypha anisoptera
TGTCTATCTTTTAAAACATTTATATTGTTCCCCTAAATAATGCTAAAATTATGAAAATCTGATGACGAGTGTAGCTCATCATTGCGCGATTTGGCATCGGAAGTTCATGACGAGCTAGACTCGTCATTTCAGCGCAAGGGGTTAAAAAACATATTCCAGACGATAGCTACTGTATTTATCAGCCCATAGGATGCATTGACTCATAACACATACTGTGATTTTTCAGGTTATATTTTCGAGAAAATAATGGGAATTTGTCAACATTAATGTTAACAGTTTATATTACAATTTCAATTTGATTCAAATTTACATCCAAATTTAACATCTATATTAAAGGTTGTTCATTAAGGAATATGTAGGAATTATTTTCATTCTACAATGAAATTATTTTAATGCAAGTACCTACCAACCAAACAAAGTATTCCTGACACCAGGAAAGAATATTTACTCTCAGCCCTTACGATGCAGAACAATTTCAAATCAGATTTTTAGGTGAAAAAAGTGGATCTTATAGGCTGGAAACTATGGTAATTATGCATGGACCTGGGATAAAATGTGCCAACCTACACGAGGAAAGTGCAAGCAGATGTGTAGAATATGTTTGTGGAAAAAAGAGGACCAGAATGAAAAAGAGTTGAAGCCTTTACCAATCCACGTCCAGTATGCCTCCCCTCCAGTGGAAGCAAGACCTTTGCCGTGCTGAGCACCAATCGGAGCTTCCTCTTGGCATCCTCCAGCGCCACCTCCTCGTCCTCGGCCACCCCAGTGCCGTACCCCGTGTCCTCCTCTGGTTCGTCCTCATTCTCCTCTTCACTGTCCTCATCCGAGTCCCCTTCCTCATCCTCCCCACCCTCTAGCTGCTGCTTCCGCCTCATAAGGCTCAATTCTCCGCTTGGACTTCCCTGTGCCCTCCTCTGTCCTGAAGACAGGCTGTGCCCCGAGCCGTTCATCATCGGAGCAACACCCAGGGATGAGAGTGACACCGGGGACTCTCCCAATGGATGGCCAGCTTGGTTTACCTCTGGTTTTCGACGATACTTTGCCAGAATATCTTCCATTGGATCTGTAACATTTATTTATATGTATATACTATCTATTATCCAATTACCACAAAATAGCAAAAAGGATGAAACACATGCTCTAGGTGGAGAATGAAAAATCCAGGATTCGACCCTGTAGCCTCCGGATTGGCAGATGAGGATGTTACCCTGTCACCACCAAGACAGGTGGAGAACATGAACAACATGAGAAGTTTGTTTTAAGGATAAAGTGTCAGTTACTAGGGCCATTTAATTCAAATAATTCATGAGTCTTAAACCCTAAGATGAGGCATAAGCTAGGTGATAGCAAAGGAAAAAACCTATAGCCAATGTGAGAATGGTCTAGAGACTCCCATGTCGATATTTAGGTCAACCAGTGACCATCGACAGGGAGAAACATTTTGAGAGCTTTGTCAAATGATAGTAAAGTCACCCTCATATTTTTTCCTTTAATTAAACCCTAAGGTCAGTTGATAGGTGAGGATAGATCTAGTGAGCATGTAGAAATTCACACATTGGGGTAAGGGGTCTCATTCCTTTCCCTTTAACACCAATGGTTCTTTAAGAATAAAAAAAAACATCAAACCACTTGAATTCTAGCCATAGATGACCAGAGGAGGCATAGCTGGGACTTGAACCCAGATCTCCCATGAAGTGGTTAAGCACTCTATTCACTGGGCATCACCACTGAATACTCTTGGGAAACTGCAGTCGATTCAGAGAAAGAAAATGAAACCCTTTAGTCATGAATTCACATCCCAAAAAACTGAGTACATAATGCAGTCAACTCTTTACCTTTCACAACAATACTCATGATGATTACCACATTTTTGTGCAAAAAACAAAACAATAAATAATGAGTAAATATATATATTGAACTTTCAGCTGGAGGATAACTGTTAACTAGGCTACATGTATTTTACAGCAAGAAAATTTAATAAATTTAGAGAGAAAAGAAGTTTCAGTAGAACGGTTATTAAGATTGAGGGAGGCTATGGTAACACAGGAATTGAGTATTGGCCATGAGAAATAATTCTTGTGAAGCAAGAAATTGTCTCAATTTAAACTTAGTGGAATTCTTTCATCTTGAGGTAACAACAGAAAAAAAACTCTGCAACTCCACGGCTAAGTTTTATTAATTATGACCATGATGTCACCGTAGCATGGTATAATCAGGTGGTGATGCTATGCAGCAGCAAAAACCATGATCATAGCTGATAAAACTCAATTGTGGAATAGGACTGCTTTTATTCAGCTGTTGGTTTAATTCTTGGTAACTTGGTCAATATGCAGCAATTAAATTAAAGAAATACTAACCACTTTGGTTAGGAATCACACTGTCCACTGATGAATGTTGCCTTAATCTTGCGTGATCTAGAGAATCAACTGGCTCCCCAGTCCTTCCACTGCTCCCTTGGCTCCCATCAAAGCTCATGTGAGGGCTGGCATACCTTAGTAATTACAAACCATAGTTTAAAATTTTCTACATGCAAATTATTTTCCACTAATTGAAAATAGACTTCCATAGCAGTCAAAAAGGTAATGCAGCAAAGAATGATAGAAGAAATAGGAGAGAGGGGGAGAGGGTATAATCCAACTGCTTTGAAATGGTCCTTCTCGGTGAAAGATGGGTGGAGCTAAGACTACCTACCCCCTCTCGGCCTTACCTCCCCTTCTTTACTCTCTCACTCACACACTGAAGGAGAAGCAAACAGTGTTGCCAGTTTTTCTCACACTGGCAGAGGGAAATTAATATAACATATTGGTATTAATAAACTTCTTTATTGGCATGTTTAACATGGGAGTTTACATATAACTCCCTATGTTAATAAACAAACATAACCATGCAAAACCAAGAGAGAACTGAAACGACAAGAGCTGGCAACTATGATGGTGTGATGCTGGTAGGGGAGGCACAGTACGAGACGGGAGGACCCTGGAGTGGGGGTAGCCGAAGACAGAGAGGGGGTGTGCAGATATTTTCATTCAGGACCATATCAACACGGCTAGACTATAGAAATTGAGTGGCAGTGTAATTTATAAGGCAATGAAAATAAAGGTTAATAGTGGATAGGCAGTGAAGGAAGGTGATAATAAACATTTTGGGTCACAATATGAATGGGTGTGTCAAAATGTCAACTGGCATCTATACAAAAAGAAAACTTGCTCCTATCACTCCCAATTAAACATTAAAACTTGTATATTATGCCATCGTTTATTCCAAACTTTACTATGGAATAATTTTCAGGGGAAACTTTTGTGCTGCAACCAAAGCCTTCTCTTCCCAAAAAAGATCATTTAAGGACATAGCTACCAAAGCACCTGGGAGACCAATTTTCAAGTCATTAAATATACTTCCTCTACCTTCTATAAATAGATTGCAATGCTGCACCTTTGTAAAAAAATAAACCTCCTCGGTTCCCAAATAACTCAACTGTATAACAGCACTCTATTCATTCCAAAGATAATATTCACTTAAATTGTTACAATTTGTTTGCGGCAAAACATGGATCCCATCATTTTGCCTCTCACTCATTTACAATAAGTTACCCATAGAGGTAATGTTAATAAAATCCCCAGTTGCTTTTAAGTTTAAATTTAATGAACTATTGCAAAATAAGTCTTACTACAGAAAAATGTTTCAGACACACTAAAAGCTATCAGCTTCTTTTTATTGAGTTTTATATACATGTATGTTCTGGATTCTTCATCTATTCTATTTATAGTTCCTGTAGTTACCTTTAACTGTTTTTATGCATATATTGATGAGCTCTGTGTCACCCTGACCAACTAAACAATAAAGTTATAGTAATAAAGTATGAACTGGAGGAAAAAAAATTGGGAATCAGTGAAAAGAATGTTGACATGTGCTTTTCAAGACAATGGGTAATACTAAACAGGAAACTTCCAAAACCTGATTCTGGAAACTTTCACAATGACATTCCTAAAAGATTCAGGGAACCAATTCAAACTAACAATGACATATGAACTAATATATCAAGTGTCTCCCATTTTAAGCAGAAAATTATCTTCAATAGTTACCTAAATAAAGATAGCTAAAACTGTCAGACAAAATACCATTTATGACTGGTAAATGGCTGAACAATAGCAACATTCTGAATAAATATGCAATTTGAAAAATAAAATATACTATAAATATTAAGGCTAAAAATCTCAATATTCAATATTAAGAGAAGCCTGGTTTTTACCAACCCTTAATATTTGACACTGTGCTAATCCAGCAAAATTAGAATTTTTATCAAGGAGACATGTGACTAACTTAGTTTAAAAATTTATCTCATATTCACTATAGTGGAAAAATTGAATTAATTTCCCTTTTCATGCAAATATTTTAATAAATAACAATTCATTTTCATACTACTAGTTTTTTTCATTCAGTTTTTCTCCCCACACGTCATTATAATGAAATTAATTACCCATGGATGGCAAAGTCATCAACTGATACAGTTCCAGTGCCTCTTCCAGGTTTCCTGACACGGGTTTTAAATGGCAACTTGAAACGGAAGAAACTTCGTTTCTGCTTGTGGTCATCTTCCAGCAAGTCCTAAAATAGGATTTACAGTAATTGTTACACATGATTTATCACTAACCTGATTTACAACATGACAAAAAAACAAAAAAGAGCTGGTGCTTTTATTGTAACAATGTTGTTGAACTCATTAGCTAAATTGGAACATTTAGCATGGAAATCATCACCTGTCTGACTGATTTCAGGGAGAGTGTGGTGATGGAGTTTGCCTGTTGACTCGTGCATGATATCCCAAGACACTTTCAATTTATTTTTTGAAGCTAGTACCCTATCATTGTTATACATCTTTTTGGGGTGTTACAAAAGTCTTTTATAATTCTTTTTATGAACTATATACTTATTGTGTAAAGATGGATTATTAGAATGTTTAAATTCCACTGAAAGATTTTTAAGCATGATAGAAAATTGATGAAGTTGATCAGTAATTCAAGGTTTTCGATTTAATACTTTCATACCTCTCTTAGGAAGGAGCAGGAAAGCTACACTGAAGCTATACTGAATATGGCCATGGAAATATTGAAAGCTTTCATCAAATGAATTTAAGTTATATACACTAGACCAATCACAAGACTCAAGACACAAGTCTCGCATTGCTCAAAGTATTTTCCCTCCAACACATCCATCCTAATGAATAAGTTGCTTAATGTAATTTAATAAAAACACCTATCCAATATTTTGACACATAATTTTCACCTATATTTAAACATGATGTCATTAGCAGGTCCCGAGGAAAAGTGTTTTTATTTGATTACAAAGTTTCAATTCCACCACATTACACCCAATTTTTCACTATTTGTTTGAATCAGCTGTAATTTTCAAGAATAAACACTAAAATATCTCTGTTATATACCCATGCATTATCAGAGACAGTAACAGTTTTTTATTAATACACAAAGTTACTATTATATACATACTTATTATCAGTTCTAATAACCTGTATTTAGTTGGAACATACTGCAAAGTGCTCAGCTAGCATAATTATTCTACACACTCAACCGCAACAGAGAAGGAAAAATTGCCACCAAAGGTTACAATTATTTATATTCACAAAGGATAGGATAGATTCATTATTTAATCCTAATTAAATGACATCCTTAGGTACTGTGAACCTTCAAACTGATTTCAACTATCTAGTCTGTCTTTCTTGTTAAAAATTTTGTCCAGGTAATATTTCTCTACCTATCTATAACTCCACCTTCCTATATGCCCTTCTGACCCCATTCCTACATTGTATTTTTCTCAGGCTGCCCAAGTAAAAAAGTACTGTTTTGAATGTTGTTAGCAATGTGAGAGGCAGAGCTAGTTATAATGAAAGGAGACACTGATGACTTTATTCTATCGACACTCTTCTAGCCATTACTGAAAGTGGGGCCATGAGAACTGGCGGAGACTGAAATGCCACCCACCTTATCACCACGTTCTGCAGTTTTGTCAAAGCTAATACTCTTCGGTATGGCCCCCATCAATGGAATCCTTCCTTGGACTGCAGACGACTGCATGGAACTGATGCCACTACTCGATTCTCCAGCCATTGAAGCGCCATCAGCATTGAGAGTCTCCACCGGGGGCAGCGGAGGGAGGCCCGAAGAGTGAGGGACTGTGGATATAATCCTTCGGCGAACCCCTTCTCCACCGCCCCCGCCACTGCTCGAGGAAGACGAGGCTAGACTAGTTGAGCTGAGGCGAGCTCCACACCCAGGGCCAGAGAGGAAGTCGGCTTCAAGCTCCTCCTCAAGGTCTGCATCTTCATCATCGTCATCTTCATCATCATCATCCTCTCCCCTTGCCCTTCCATTTGCTCTCGGCATCATGTTTCCCTGGAGGTGGCAGCAAAGAAAATGTCTGAATCTTGGAGGTGGAAGAGCATGATGCCATAATGTATAGCCCTCTCTGGTATGATACCAAATAATGAAAATGCGTTACTGAAGATGAGATAGGTTCCCAGGTGCGATCCAAACACTTCAGAAAGCCCACATTTCACATTGTCAGAAGGAAGAAGGAATTTGGCCAAATACAATTCATCAACAGTTGATGAGAGTTGACCCCAATGGAAAAAGTGACAAATGTTGATTGAATCTTAAATTTTGAGAAATTTAATATGCTCACTTCATTGAATCAAGTGTCACATCTACATTTTGGCACGCTTTACTGATTACAGGGGTCTTTCCCAAAGTTATGTCTCCCAAGTGGAGGCATTACTTTCCGATTACACTAAGTTATAGAAACATTTTCATGAAAACAACAGTAGTTTTTCAACCTAGTCACCACCAATGACTTTGCATCAACTCCAGTAATGAACTGAAGGTGTTTTGGTGGTATTACTTTCAGAAAAACATTATATAATCAATGATGGTTTTTTTTTAAAAATAACTCTTATATTTCCACAAAAGATAAAAATTACAAACACGACCGGTTTCGGCGATGATCGCCATCATCTGCCATCATTATATAATCAAGTCTTTTTTGGTTGTATAATCAACAATTAGACTGATTGAAGAAATAGCATTGATATCATGATTCTGAAAAATTCAACATTTTTACTTATCTAGGCTGTATCTATTAATCTACAATTAATTTGCCTATTTCTCATTTAACCCTTTTGTGCCACAGGGTCAAAATATTGGCTCTAGCTACATGGGCAAGTAACTGTGGGCGGTATATCGACTCTAGCATAAACAATTTTAAAACATAATAAAAACTAATAATAATTTTGAGGCATAGTACATAATTGCTTTACTATTTGTTAGACAATTGCTTGCAATTTAAAAAAAATATGACTACCTAAAAACAAACTCCTCAATACTTTTTTCTCTGATGTTTAACAATTTGCTAAATCCCAGTGGGTTAGAGCTAAAAGTTTTTGTCACTAAGAGAGTTAAAATGTGATTATTAAATAAATCATCATAAAAATGCAGCATATGATTATCAAAATCAATTTACAAGAGTAGATATACGTTGCAATAGTATGACAGCAAAATCTTTAAAATTGGCCCCAACATAAATGGGGATTTAATATTAAAATTAGTTTTCCTGAACATCTTTAATAAAAATTTTTTTCCACTCTTTGCCTACCTGACCACCTAATAAATTAACAGCACTAGACCCCACGGATGATTTTGAATGTGAATGGCGATTTCCCCTGCTGTGATGGTGATCATGTGGTGGTGGCTTCAGTGGTGTGGACAAGGAAGGGCTGCTGAATTGACCAGACATTTGGTGCATGAATATTTGGTTCGGAGGAACAACTGGGGGTTCCTCCGAATGTAATGAAGGCAATTGGTCCAATCCTTGCGTGAATTCCATTGGCGGCTTCAGACAAGCTGCTAGGCCTTCTTCCTCGGGCTTCGCGAGGTCTTCAGGCTTTCCCTCTTCAACTCCTGTATAAATAGAAACATTTCACATATTGACTTTAAGATTACAAGACAGATATACAAAGTATATTGGAATAAACAAATGTGGAAAAATTAGTGCAATGAACAAGGACAGACTGAATTTCCCTTCATAAATGAATCTTACAAGTTTTTCTACAGTAATATAATGGTTCAAGTTAAAAAATAACAAGAACTGATAAAAACAATGCATATAAGCTACTATAAAAGCATGCAATTGTGAATCGAAATACTCCTTACCTTCAATCACATGAAGATTTATTAAATTGCCTGAAAAATGAGGAAAAGTCAAGCTTAAGCAAAGTAATGTGTAATTTAAACTAAAAAAAAATATACCTAAAACCTTAAGTGTGAACATATCTACAACAAAGCTCTACTCAACCATAAAACTATGTATTGTATTGAACTCTAGTAAATAGTACACAAGCTACTTGAAATAAATATCCTATTTGAAAAAATAAAAAGGAACAGAGAATTTAAATTTTGATGACTTTTTCAAATGTAGTCATTAATGAAAATGGTTAAGGCCTAAAAGGTAGGAGAATTATAAATTATCAAAAGCATATGGCAATCTTCTCTTGCTATGAAGTTACAAATAGAAATAAAAAAAAGGAAGCCGAGACGAGTGGAAAATTTATAGATAAGGGAAGCAAAGATCTAAGATACTATGGGATGAATCACGGTGAACCAAAATTAAGTATAATATCTTATATTCTTTTAAAGCATAGCATAAAATATCAACCATATATATGCTTAGAAACTTAGTCTGGAGTATGTATTATGAATTGAATTTAGTAAAAAATACACTAAACTGATATAAAGCATATTTTATTTACATCAAAGTGTGATACATTCAGATAAGTTTAAAACACCTAACAGCAAGTGACCTAATTTATTCAGTATGAGGATTAATTTAAAAAATATTTTTAATTTAAAATAAAATTATATTCAGGCTAATTTATTTATGAATGTTACTCTTTTGGTATGTAACCTAGAATCTAGGTTACCTTCAATAGCAATGTAACTGAGATAAGGACCATTGGTGACTGTGGATGTTTATTAATGTATAATGTGACCAAAGGCTGAGTTCCTTTGGTCACATTTGTTCCTTTGGTCACTTTGACCAAAGGTTTCATGATTCCATCATGAAACATGCAATCCATATTTCTTGACTTTCCAAAAGGATAATTATAACACAAATTAAAGCTCTTAAGAATGGATTCTCAATGGAAATTAGAGTCTTAAACAGACCTTGACTAGGAACTCCAGCAGTGATGTAACGAGGTGTGGGTCTCTGACATGGTGTTGACAATTCAATTTCCCCTGCTAGAAGTGCCTCTTCCTCTTCTCTGATGGGCCTAAATATTGATGCAGGCCCAGGGGAAAGACCTCTTGCAGAGAGGCCTGGTGAGGGGCCCCTTGCACCCATGGCAGTGTGTAATGGAGGAGTGGCCTTCTCGTCAACCCTTGCTGCAGCTCCCATTTCATCTCCCATACTAGGAACCCTCTCCATCTCCCCCCTTACACCAACACCTTCAGTCTCAAGCTCTGATCTAGCAGTGTCATCCGACCTGAAGCAAGAAGAAAAAAATACAGCTGACCAAACATACCATTTTGAAGAGGTGAAAACATATAATGCAAGATTTAAATTTGATTGCGACATCATTCTCCAAGAATTACATTCTTCATTAAAATATCAACTACAAAAGATCTACATGATTACAGAGTTTATGCTTAAAGCTATTAGAGACAACTTCTCAATCCACACAGAGTACCAAATGCATTCAAAAGTTTAATCCATATTTAATTTTATGCCCATATTTTGTGTGTAATTTCTCATTGGAGACTTCTCTAGTTAAAATTATTTTTTAGGCAAAGTAAACTACCATTTTTGCAGAATTTTGGTTACTCAAAAGTCTGTTACAGAATGACAGTAAATAGTTGCATCTTAATTATGATTAAAAATTAAAATTTTCATTGAAGTACCACAACTTAGTGATGTAAGAAAAAAATTTGTGAAAAATAACAAAAATATATGAACTTATTCTTCCTATAACATAATCCTGGCACTCTTAGAGAACATTATTTCCCTGGGCTGAGTGTTTGGCTTAACTTTTCTGGATTGAATGGAACACCCTGGGCTCAAATCTAGAAGATGGCTCTCAACACCTCCATCTAAACCCAATCTGATGGATCTTCTGGGCACCAACATACTTTCTTCCTCACTTGGTTGCAGGGAAAGGACCTAGGCTTCATATGCTGGATGTGTGAATTCCACATAGCAGATGTACAGAAGACGTAATGCTAGGTAAGCTACTTTACCCTTACTTTTAAAACTGATCCTAAGATTAAAGACTGTTTTTCCTTGAAGATACTACACAAAATAAAACAACTTGAATTTTCTCCTTCTCCTTTGTGTACAGAAGACTGCCTTTCAAAAATGAAAAATCACAATGCATATAATCATTATTAGATAAAAACAATAAAAATATGACTACAATATTAATCAGTCTGTCACAGAACATGTGAACTTCTTTAGTTATTCACCATTAAAATTTGTTTATTATAGAAGAACACCAATGCAGCTTATAGTTGGTATGTATAATCAGAGTGAATTTTTTGACCACTTTTGATCTCACTGTAAAAAAACATGATTTCAAGTGATACATTATTGGTTATTTGCACCATTCTGCTACTATTGCAAAAAAGATAAATCTTTTTTGGCACTAATGTGCATTTTTTAAATATCTATGAATGAACAATTACAAATACCTTATATGTAGTTCACCTTTCCTTCAATCACTGGAATAAGGGCACAATATTCCACAATGGATACAAACACACATGATTTAATTAGTGACTTTTGTCAGCATTCATTATTCTTCTTCTAGTGTATGCTAAATTATGAAATAAAATATTCTATACTTCCAATTATGAGTTAGAGAAAAAATATTACTCTTGACAGATGGTACGCTTACCTTGCTACACTGCCAGCATCGTCAGTATCAACTTCGCACATCCTTTCGTAGTCTGATGCTAAAACATCAACACTCCATGCCTCAGAACCAGTCTCTGAAACATCCAAAAGCTGTAAAAAAAAGCATTTAAGTGACCTTCAGTGTTGTAAAAGGTTATGAGGTATTAACATTTTATAACATTTAATACTGAAAAACTATTTAACTGAGGTACAAATTATGAAGAATATTATAATGAATAACTTAAATGAATGTTTACATATACATATTATTGTTGATTATTTTCATATTTAATATAAAGTCTGTCAACCATCAAATTAGTTAAAGAGTACACTGCTATTACCCAAAGGCTATTACTTCTGTGAAAACTTCGGAATGTAATTTTTATTACCAAAACGTACGTAGCATCCAGAACAAACTTTCGGCACTCTCGGCGAACCTTCTTGAA
>WURS02036682.1:0-11402 GCA_011762765.2 Rhinocypha anisoptera
TAAATACAAAGGGGGCTAACACAAATGGAAATGAGTGAATAAAATATATAGTTTAACACCTTTGCACCTATTCACCCGATTTTCCATTTTTTTTTCGTTTTCGCTGGTTTTTTCAAAATATTCCTCGGATCGCGTGGTTATGGGAGAAAACAGCGGAAACAGAAAATCGACAATGAAAGGAAACTCATAACTGTAACACCCTACTTTCTTATTATATCCTGAGGTGTTCAGAAAGTATTATAAGTTAGATACTTACTCATGCTAAAATGGATACAATGATATGTCAATGAAATAAAATGTGGCTTTTCTGAAGAAATGGAAAAAAATTAGGTAATTGATATTTTTTAAACAACAATATCCACACAACTTTGAACTGGATTTGCTGAAAATTTTAGTTTTTAAACATTGCTTGCCTTATTAAATAAACTATGGAAATGCTAGTAACGTAGACAAAAGAATATTCTTTAGTATGTTGATCGGAAAGGAAAATAATAAAGACAAATCAGAATAATTTTTTTTATTTTCAGTTGAGGCCTGAATTTTTTTAGACTACTGTTACACGCAAGAATGACTTATATGAACAAATTTTTTTAAGGGATAGGATACACAAGTCTTTCTTCCTGTGTAAGGAAGAGGTATATTCTAATACATTTACCAAAATGCCAAATTCAAAAAGAATTTGTTTTACCTTCTTATGCCTTTTAATGGATGCAATATATACTTTCTTTTATTTCTGATTACCCAACTTTGTAGGCTATTCCATGGAGGGAAAATATTAACTTGTATCAAACATTCTTATTCACTATCCTATTAGCTAGGAAAATGTTTTCCTATCAACACAACCTTTATAGCTGATTATAGTTACTAGTCGTGATAACCAGGTAACTGTAAATTTAGATGTTTCCTGATAGCTTAAAAATTTATGGTTACAAGGTTTCCTGTTACGTGGTAACCATAAAAAGTTTACTTTGAAAATGTTAAAAAAATTAGGTACCAGGTTACAGGTTACCCAGTAACCAGTTGCCTGATAACAAAAAAAACCTTAATTAGAAAACCTGCCTTTCCTATTTTTTTGGAACAGATTCATATATTTATCATGTAATAAATGTACATGCATATAAAGCAAAATTAAGAGGAAACTAAAAACTCATGGGTCGAATGGTTCCACTGCTACCCCACCTTTTCATTATAAGCAGATGAGTTCAGAAAGTAAAAAAACAGCATAGTGCATGACATGAATGCATTGGTTTCACTGAGGAAATGGGAAAATCTTTAGGTAATTGATATTTTTCAAATATCACTATTTATAAAACCTTGAAAAGGATGTGCTGAAAATTGTAGAGTTTAAACATTATATGCTTTACTTAAAAAACTAGCAGGGTAGTGAGATGATAGCACCAGAAATGATGTTACTTTGTTGATCTGAAAGGAAAATAATCAAGGAAATATCAATATAAAAAATTGGAAAAATAATGCATGTTCATATTTGATTTTATTCTTTCAGTTAAGGTCTGATGAGAGAGAATGTTATGAAGACATTTTGTAATTTGTTTAAAAATAATGCCAAGTCAGTTTGCGAGATGCATTCCTGGCATATGCAAAACTATCTTCAATGGCTGGGAATGCAGCTAACCATTAGGCTACTTACCCTACCCAGGATAGGTACAGCATCCCTTGAGGGATAGCCTGTCCTAATTACTAAAGCACTGATATAGAACATCACAACCAATGAGTAGGATTGCCAGTTTATATATCCTAGACTATTTCTGAATAAGTCTGGAGGAGAGAAATCAATGAGAGTTTATGTAATATGATGGCATAGAAATTATATCAAAGTTTATGAGAAATTACTATTATGGGGTAATGAGTCAAGCTGACCATAGTTACAATTACCCCCTGTTTATTACCTATATAAGATATTGTCAAAAAAACAAAGGAAAAAAGAACAAAATTCACTGAGGGGGCCGTCACTTGGTGGAATTGCATTATAAAAATAATAAAAGACTGTTTTGCTTGGATGTATTTACACAGAATTATTTAACATGACCAGTTTCGATGGATAACCTCATTATCTGGTGATGATGACAGTAATCCATCGAAACCGGTCATGATAAATAATTCAGTGGAAATACATTGAAGCAAAAGCAAATTCTTTTATTATTGAAAAAATAACAGATCCGACCCAAAGGCCAAAAAAAAATTGACAAATACAGATCCGAAGGACAACTGTCAAGGATATGGTGATTGTAGAGGTGGCATCGAGGCAGCTAGTGTTGAGAGATAACAGCAGGCAGATAAAGTCGTAGAACCTGAAAGTATAGAGTACACAGGGCAGATGCAGTGAGAAGGGATGACTGTGTGGGGGAATGAAATGAATTCCTGAAGAGCAAATCATTAGCTGATTGCTTAGAGCTTCAGATTGTCAACCGCAGTTCATTCCAGTCAATAGAAGGGGAAAAAAAGCAAACCAGAGCGCACACACATCCTGTCGGTGGGTTTTGACATTTCGCAGCAGATGAAGAAAAAAAGGAACAAATTGCATTTTTTTAAAATACCGAACGACCATTATAGAAATTGGAAGCAATGGAAATGCAGTGCTACAGAAGAATGTTGAAAAAGAAAATGGTTAGACCGAGTGACTAATAGGAAGGTACCCCAAAGAGCCGGAGAAAATGAGAGACTTTTAGACTACACTAGCTAAAAGAGGAGGGAAACAACTAAGACACACATTGAGGCATGAAAGTTTAGTGAAAGCTGTATTTGAAGGGACTGCAGGATGGAAGAGCTCTGAAAGTGAGCCATAAGGATGGAATGCGAGAAACAAATAATGGAGAATGTTTCTAAGTCAGGAACTACTTTGGTGTGTGAAGACGTTGGCAAGTGATAGGTCACAGGTGGTTTTTTTTTGCAGCTCTCCAAACTTGTAACTCATTTATTTGAAAACCAATTGGGAAGAACCTATGAAGTAGCATTCCATAAAAGCCATTGATAGAAAACTTCATTGAGGGAATACACTCATAATAAGAGGAAAAGTAATAGAACAGATATTGAGACATTACTTTCTTTTGGTCGAAGCATAATAGAAGCAACAGAAGTGTTATTTTTTTTTATAGGGTGCATCAATGACTTTGGTCATTTATCACCCCTTCAATTCAAAGAAAAAACTCTATTAAAGGATATAAAAAACCAATGACAAGACTAAAGCCTGTGAGACTTTGGGTTAGCTGGTGAGCACATTCCCCAGGTTAATAATAATAATAATTTTTATTAGTTGTTAGGTATTCAAGATACAATGGACTTTTTCATGTTGATTGATACAACCACAATACATCTACATACAAAAATACATGAATATTGTCAATTCCAAATCAATCAGAAGACAAGGTCGCTGGTGGTATAGGTGAAACATTCATTCACTGAGTACATTGGTTTTAATGTTAGCCATTAGTAGATCACAGATTTAAACTTCGAATGACTACCCCTTCTAGCTGATATCAGTATGTGATTAAATAATTTAATACCCATGTTTGTCAGTTACAGTTTTGATTTTGTTAGTGAGCAATGGTTCACAGAGATTTTTAATTCTGGTATTGTGTTCATGTGTTTGTTTAATGCGAATGTGGTTAGGTTTTCTTTTACATATAAGAGTACCCTGTGAACATACATGCTATACACAGTCATAATACTAAGTCTAATGAACAGTGGTCTACAGTGTTCCATGAATGATGAGTGACTTATTACTCTGATAGCTGTTTTTCGTAGGGTGAAAACTAATTTCACATCAGGAGTATGGCCTCATTTCCACACCATAATCAAGATGGCTATTAAAAAGAGCATAGTATACTGATTTTAAATGTTCATTTGGTATTAATGAACTTGGGTTAGCCTGGCTGAGGTGTCAAACATAATTGGAAAGAGTCTGAGGAGAGAAGAAACTCAGTTAATGAATTCATTGAACATGAAAACATTGATGTTAAATTCTGATTTTGCTATAGTGTGGCATGTTTTATGCATGAGTATATTGTTTATTTGTTTTATGTATTTCTATTGTCTATCTTTTGTATTTACTGACAAAGAATATTGCACGTATTGTGTGTTTAATGTCAAATAGAATGATTATGATCATTATTAAATCTAAGGATATTCCAAGGTTATTATATAAGAATAATGGGGGATGTTAGAGTTTAGAACTATAAAGATATGAAGAGGTTGATGGGTGACAGGATAGTTTGGTGAGCTGTTATGAACCAATCTTTGGATCGATTGATAACATTTTCAAGTCAAGCCTACAAGCCAGTAGGCAGTTGGTGAAAATCTTTCTGCATTGATCCTTTTAAACTTTTCAAAATTATTAAATCTATTTTCAAGCTTTTACGTATTGTCTGGGGAAAGAAGGAATCCCTAAATCTGCTAGTTTTGGCCTCCTTAATTTGTGAATGTGATTGGACCAGCCTTTATGTGATGGGTTACAAATAATTGAATGAACTTCACTATTGAATTCAGGGGTTCAAAGGTTGTTTTTAATTAATTTAATCAAGAGTTGTCTCCTTTGGTCTGATGACTCCCAAACTGAGCCCTGTAAACATTTTTGAAACACTCTTAGTCTTTACATACCAAATTTTAAAGAATCATCCTTCCTCCACAACCTCCTTAATTCATGAATGGGAAGTCTTATCTCCAGTGGATCCTATACACTGCATATGCAGTCCAAATGTAGTCTGGCAAGAGAGTTTGATAGTAATGCTCTTTCGCCTTCAAATAACTCATTCCAACCATTTATCATATGAAACTTAATTTTTTATTTGCCTGTCCACAAATGTTTTGTGTGTGGGACCCCATGACAGGCTATTATTACAGGATTAATTAACTCCTAGGTACTTGACCGAATCAAACACTTTCAGTTCGAAACCATTGAGTGAAAATAGGTGGTCACAACATGGTTGCTTTCTCATAAAGAAATGAACAAAATTACCATTTATTGTAGTTGAAATCTAACTACCGTTCATTTTCTTTAAACTTTTTTCTTTCTTTGAAATGTTTTCCTTCGAAAGCAAGACTTGGTTTTCTTAACAAGATATTATCTCTCTGTATATTACTGTATCATCCAAAAATAGCCAAACCTTTGAGTTGACTACAAAATTGAAATCGCTTACATAAATCAAGATAAGTAGGTGGTAGTAGTAGTAGTATTTTTGTTCACTGGGTGTTTCGACAGCTATGGTAATTTTGATCCTCTTTCAGTTCGAAGATTGAGAAGTAGGTATCCTTTAACACTTCCTAGTGGAACACCTAACATAACACTGACACTATCAGGGTTAAAGCCATCCAAAACTAATCTCTACTCAAGTACAAAGAGTGTCCTTGTAAAATGCTTTCTTGTAATCCAAGAATATAATATTGATATGCTTACCATTCTCCTATGATACTAGATTGTTGGTAAATTATGCAACTTGAATTTCACATGAATGTGATTCTCAAATCTGTGCTGATGGCTGCTTATAAAATTACCCATGATCTTGATTCATTATTGATGTACCGGCAAACACTGAAATAAAGTTAAAGAGAATTATTATCTTAAGAGTCCCTTTAAATCTTCTGTTGCAGGTTTTCTGTATTACTAAATTCATGAATCATTAAGACATCAATGAATCAATCATGCCCCAAATCATCAACAAAATATTAATTCAGTACTAGGTGACAAAATTGCAATGATGAAAGTTTTTTAACTTGATCCCAGATGTGTTAATTTCATTTCTTTCATATGGCATGTAACAGGTACTGACAACAATAAGAGACACAAAGCAAAACCCAGTTTATTGAAACAACAATGAATATTATCCAACATGATGGTGTTCATTAAACACTCAAACACTTTGAATCATCAAATGCACTTTTCTATATTTAAATTCACTGAAGTGCATTAGATTAGAGAATGAACTTCCATTGCATATATTTTAGAAATTAAACTCACTGTCACCTACAGCAGCACCACAAACTCCACTACCACCATCCTCCAATAGAACAGATATTTTCCTCAAATGTGAAGAGTCTTCCCCATATGATTTGGCAGCCACGGCGAGCTTATTTCAGTCCTCTCTCAGGGCATATTTTCCCTCATGGCTGAGAAATTAACCTTTAAAGATAAATTTTGCAAAATCTGAAAGATACATATTCAACAGTATTTGAAAGGTTGAACCAGCTAAAAAATTGTGATATGACACACACTGCATTAATGCAGTGATGAATTTCAAATGTGGTGTTTGGTGAATTCACCCAAAGAAAGATTGCTTCCAATATTGCTTAATTAAGATATATCATGGTGGACAGACCTTTAAGGTGAACAGGCCACAGTTTTTTTATTGGTCTGCCATGTTATAGTATTATTGCCTGATGACGGCTGGTGATACCCTCACATGATAAGATATTTACAGTTCTAAGCATTACCCTGCCAGCTGCCACAAGGGCGTGTGGCAGGGGGTGAGCCACCACCAAACATTCACATTCACTCCTGAGTGCAAATGTTAAGAAACACATTGCACTCAGAATGAAGCAATCCACATGCAAAATAAAATAGTAGAACATTATCCACAACATGCAGGACAATGTTAGACTTCTTAATATAAATCGTTTCACAATAAATAAACATATCATGCGGAAACAAAGTAAAATAACATTTAATATATAATAAAGGAAACAAGAGGAAACATGCAGGGTGAAAATTAAATATATACACTACTCTTCAAGTTTTGCTGGATGCATAAGGTAAACAGACTTTGAACTAGTTGGTTAAAGTGGGGACTGATTGATCGAGGGATGGTTAAGCAAGATTTTACTGTATGTTGAGTAAGTTCACCAGTCTCTGTTCAGCATTTAAATGTCGGTAAATAAAATTTGGGTAGGCTCTTAGAAAAAATGCATTAAACCAAAAGGAGTGTTACTTCCCTTCCACTCCTATCCTTATACTCCTACTGGTCTGAAGTGCCTAATTTTACTACTGCCCAGACTTGAAAAAACACCTTCAGTATTTCTTCGGAAGCATTCAAGTGTATAAATTAGAGTCGTCAAAGATGCGGGTATGATTTCATGAAGCAAATCGTCCTTTCCAAAGATTAAAGAACTGAGAAGCGTTTAAATAGGAATGTGGAAAAAAAATTTCAATAAGAATGAGCCACGAAATTGAATGAAAACCAAATTTGTTAATGTTTGAGTTTTTTTAATGCTCCAGAACCATTAACAAGGCAATACAAAAAAGTTGAAACCTTGACTGACAGATTACTTTCTGAAAAAATTGAGCAATAAAATTATTTACATAATAAAAGCTGTCGTCAAGTCAATGAAGACAGAGTGAGGAAAGCCTTCATAGAGTTTATAAATAAATATATATATATGTATAACTCTGAGAAATACAGCAAATACTTATTATATGCAGGAATTCGAAAAGTTTAATGGTAATAATAAGGAGCTGTGGAACGTTTTTAAAGAATTAACAGTAAATAAAAGTTCCAAAGTAATCCTAAAGAATGAAGAAAGAATTAAAGTAACCCCCTTACGAACTTCAATTTGATAATCAACTCGTTATTAATCCAGCAATTTTAGAGAAGAATTTCTTCATTATTATCTTTGTTTTTACAGTACAGAAATTACACCCCATCTGGAAATGAATTACCAACTAATCTAACATCGAGTAGAAATTTTCCCAGTTACTTTTTTTCTAGAGTTAGTTACTCTTCTGGAAATGCTGAAAGTAATTAATCCCCTCTTCTCTCAAAAATCTCCTGCATTTGATGGCATTAATGCAAGAGTATTAAAAATATGGAATGCTGATATAATAAGTGTACTTTGCTATATTTTTCATGTGTGTTTTTCTAATAGTATGTTTCCTAAGGAGTTTTTTGAAAAGAGCCATTATTATCTCTCTCCACAAAAAGGGAGATTGGTGGTATGTGAAGAAACATTAGCCAATATTTTTATTATTTTTTGCAATAGTACCTAAATAAGTTGTCAAAAATATTACTATTATTCTAAGTCAAATGTGATTACTTCAGTTGTATTCAATGTGGTTTCAGAATTTTGAAAATTTTATGACTCCTATTTAGCATGCTATAAACCAGCAGTTCTGGGAGGTATTGCTTTAGTCTAGGGGAGCAGAAAAAATCAAGGGGTGTGACAGGTCAGGGTCCTGACTGATCAGTATCCTTATGAGAAGTTCAATAGGGATGTTGGGTATAGATTGCAAAAACAAGGGGACAGTGATTCGAAAAAGTTTGGGAAACACTGCTACAAACTGTAATGTAAAGGTACTGCTGGACTTTTTGAGGGAATAGAGAAATTTGGGAAAAATACATTTCACGTCTCTCTCAACTTGAATACCAGAATATACAGCCACAGCAACCACCTCCAATGTGCATTTAATAGGAAAGAAAATACATCCGCCAAAGCAATCACATTCTCTAAAGTAAAATGTCAACCATGTTCAAATAAAAATGGAGCAAACCACAAAGATGTTGCTATTTCTGAATGTAACGAGTAAATTTTCATATGATAGGCACCAGTGTCAATGTAGAATTCCTTCCCTAGAATCTCAGTATTTGTGACTTGATAACATTTCACTCTCTCTTCAAGCATGAATAAGATTGCTTCAGAGCTTCCATGGAATGGGTTTCTTTATGGAGGTGAACAATGGACGGTTGGATCACTAAAGAAACGAAAATTGGAGTTTTTTGAGGTACAGTGCCACAGAAGAATGATGGGAATATGATGGTGTGGTGGAATAACAGGAGTAGTTTTAAGAAGAGTAGGGACAGGAAGGAAGTTATGGAAAAAATTAAGAAAAAGAAGGGACATGTTAGCTATTTGCTAATATATTGAAACATGAAAACTTTGAGAAAACTGTTACTGAAGAATTCATTGAGGAACAGAGAGAGATAGAGGAAGGTCAAGACAATCACACATTCAAAAGATGATGTAGGCTGTGTAACTTACAACAAGTGAAAGAAAGTGCAAATGGGACAGAGCTGGCAAACCACAGCCCACCGACCAATGGCTTGAAAAACTAAAGAAGAGAATGGAAAAAAAGCACTTACCTCAGATGGTGGAAAAGGACAAGAGGTTGAACGAGGTTCAGTCGATATCCAGTAAATCCTGAAGAATCGGGGCACCACTCTTATGTTGAGGCATGCCCTTAGAGACTTTTCCAGCAATGACTATCTGGTGAAGGCACGATGTGTGCTGAATGGGGTTCCTCTTGGCTCCAATTATAGGCGAGATATCAAGTCGAGCGATGGAATTTGAAGTCCACGACTGCGAAGAAATCCCTGGATTGGACAGGAATTTCATCAATACACAAGTTGGATGCTTCAACTTGAGCACGTGTGTGAATACAAAACACCATCGGAGAAGAGTAACCATTGTCCAAATCAAAGTCGAATAATTTGATGGAAGGAAAATAAGTTAACTTTGTAAATTAAGCATAAACTATTAAGTAGAGTTTACATAGTTTATGTTTACATATTTAGCAAATGCGATCGTCATACTAAAATATTGGTTGGTGATCTTATCAATCCCACTGCTGAAAGTCGACATTTCGTATTTAATTTTTTTTTTAAATCACAACATTTTTCGAGCAATTAAAAAAGTCTTCGAAAAATACTCACCCACGGAGGCGAAATCAGATAGGTCCTTCCATGCTAAAATTTTAATTGTACTAAACATGAAAGACTGACGTGTGCATTATATAGGAGCAAGTCCGACTCAAACGTTAGTCGAACAGTCATTCCTAATATCAACAAATGTCAACTGGATAATTTATTGGAAAGGAGCCACTTGTTTGGTCGACTGGATTGGTCGATTGGTCCCAGACACCTGCAACACAGAATGGAAAATACGTTATTTTAGAGCTTAAAATGTCACTAGACAACTAGTTACCTCACACCACGTTAAAACGGCGACGAAACTAATATTTCCAAGATTATTCTCCCGATAAAAAAAACATTATGGAATAAATCATTTAATGTACTGTGAAAATCTACCCACGCAATTTAAACGCCTCGGACGACTTAGATCACAAAAGGCGGGCATTCACTTCACTACAAGCAACTCGTTCGGTATGCAGTTATCAACGGGTAATACCCGTTGATTAAATACCTGATTGATTAAGTATCTGATTAAATGTACTGTTTAAGAGCAAAATAACGACAAATTAAATTGAACACCACGGGCACGACTACGCTTGACAGATACAAGGAGAATAAACATTTCAGGCAAAGTGCATTCACTCACTCAGCGATGAAAATAATGAGAATGACTACCCAAAACGCCGAGCCGCAAATCCACTCGACGGCGTGGTCAATTTGACGGAAGAAATAAGAATCTTATGTCTTCCGTGTAATATTACTCGTTTCGGCGCACCGGGTTACGGAAGAGAACCCACGAAAGAAGTACGAAGGTATCACGCTGGCGTCAGAATCGAAAATGACGATCCTTCGGACGAGAGAGAGAGAGAGACTAAGAGAGGCGGGGGGGGAGAGAGAAGAAGAGGAGAAGAAGAGAAGAGATGGGCGGAAGGTTCGTGAAGTGGGGGGTTAGAGAGGGTGGGCGTGGACTTAACGTAAAGAGTGTCACCAGGAAGAAAATGGCTCTAGGAAAATGAGGCCAGAGAGAAATATCAAATGCAGTTAAGGATTCCGGGGCGATCAAGCATTTCGCCCAGAACGGAAAAAGTGTGCGCGCTAGCGACCTTGTTCTCCGCAGTCGAGGCCCTAGGGAGTAAGTTGAAGACAAGACACCACCCTTCGAGCAAAAAGTACTGGAGGCGCCCTTGCTGGGAAAAAGTGTCGCCAGAGTAAATCGTCGATTTGTAACGGCATACAGGGTACAGTCTCGGTAATCCTTAAGGCACAAAGTGATTTTTAAAAAAAATTCATTTAATATATCCGAAGGCTATTTTTGTACGAAACATCGCATAGCTCTATGTCAACACACGTATGACAAAATGGCGTCATTAATGGAAAGAGCTAGGGCTAAAAATATTATAATTAACAAGTTATTTTTTTTTAATTTGTCCTTTTCCATGATGAGTAAATTCCACAAATTACTCCTGAAACGCCCCTTTTCAAATTTTTCAATTATTTCCAAACTTGGTAACATATTTATACACTAAGAATCCGTGGCGCCTCCTCTAGTGCCTTATAATCCTTATATGCTCGAGGATACCACCAACAAAATGATGACACCTCCGGGCGGCCGCTCTTGTTTTTTGACCCAGATATTTAAAAAATCATGAGTCAGAATTGCCTGTCGTTTCCACACATATTGTTCACGTAATTGATTTATTTATTTATTTATTTATTTCGTTCAAAGACAGCACAACGCCAATTATATTGAACATATAACAAAGGAAAAAA
>WURS02036693.1:0-11402 GCA_011762765.2 Rhinocypha anisoptera
GCGCTGTCAGTCGGCGTTCTCCTCGGGCAGACGCGCGTTCGCGGTCGCCAAAGGGGGAGGCGGGAGGACTCTCGTCGAAACTCCATAACAGTTATCGAGGAGAAGAAGTTTAGCTACAAATAAATGCGAGTGAACGAATTTGGTTTGGATGGCTACTCAAGCCCTTACGGGTGAAAAAGCGGAAAACTTCCGGAAACAAACAGATTGCGTAGCTTCGTGGATCAACGCGCCTGCTTCGGGTTATAGGAAACGGTTATTTTATTTTGTTTCCAACTTCCATAATTAACTTGAGTAATGCTACTGGCACATTTTCCAGCTGCTTTGAGACACCTTTAAAATACGCGCATTGCGCGATTAAAGTTGATTACAATAGAAATACTAGTTTTCAACCAAATTTGAACCAAAGTCAAAAACCAGATTTGATGTGAGAAGTAATAATAGTTCACCTCGATGTGGACATCAACAGCTAAGTCACGTATAAGTTTTGGATTCCGGTACTTAGTCACGATCGATTTTAGCTTATGACTACTGCATGAGACAAAAGGAACTTATGAGGTTGGTGCGAAGTCTTCTGTGGCACGTCGATTGCGAAGACTGCATGCTCTGGATTTCCACTGAGCACTGTTATGCGTACATTTTTATGCTGTTTTATAACCCCATAAAACAGGTTACGTGGTAAGATGCGGGAGAATGAAGCCTTCACAAAGAGAAATTATAACAATGATACATTTAAATGCCCTTTCATAACTTCCTTTGGCAAACCCCCATTGATCACTGGATATCTTGTAGCTGTAAACTACAACAGACACAGCGGTCAAGTAGCTTTTAAGGTAAGTCAAGCTTTTAAGTGTTCATCAAGTCTTCCAAGTAGCAAAGATATAAATATCCAAACAATCCTCAATGCAATATTACACAACGCCGACAAGGTTTAACTAGAGCGTACATAAAAACCAAATATAATAACTGCTCTTGACTCTAACCCGTAAGTATTTCAATGAAAACAAAATATTAATCTCTCGTTCCTGAATATTCAACAGTGTAGTGGTGCGTATCGAGAACGCTTATAGCATAAGAGCAAGACGGCTTTTGAGGCAAACACGATGTTATCACAACGACAGGTTCCTTAGGGTTCGGCCCCTTACCTTCACCAGCTGCTACTGATAAATTATCAATGCCTTCGCTCAATTTTCCGGCGGATGACTAATTGTGTCTTCCTTGTTAGACGAGATCGACCGATATATCGAGCGAACTGGTTGGCCACGGACTGAAAACGAAGGTGACGGCGAACCGAGCAGGCGAATGACTTATTTCCGGAGAGGGCATCCGGGTCATTTGATTAACCTGCCAATGCATTATCCACGCGACAACTCCGTTAAGGTTCCTTTATGACGCACGACGGATTTGGAATTAATCGATTGATTTACCATTAATTATTCACAAAGTGGCCACGTCAGTCCACGCAAATCCACGTACAACACTTGTGTAAATTGTACACTAGTTGTACAAGTTGTGTGCAAGTTGTACAAGTAAGTTGTACACTTGTATAAACAAATGGTAAGATTATCCAGCTGTATTGATGTTGATCACCAGTATAATTATCAACCGGATGGTTGATTTTATAGAATGCTGGATGGTGATCGCATTGCACTAAGCTCAAAGGCGTCATGTTAAAATGCAAATAACCGGGCCAGGGGACAAGTGACCTCATGTAAGATTGCTAAAAAAGTTTTGGCACAAATTACATCTAAAGGCTAGAGTATTCAGGATCGTTACCTGATTGAAACTCAGGACCCACCAATTAGCATATATGAACGTTCTGACAACTACGATCTTCTTAAGCTTGCATCTTATGCCATTCATCTGACTTCCAGGAATAGAAAGAGCCTGGGAAGAAGCAGTACATCCCCAAACGCCTATAACCTTCTGTTACGGTCAGAAAGTTATAGACGTTTGGAAGAATACTTCCCAATTAAACTAACTCATACTACACTGTCTACTTTTACGAAAAAAAACCGCGTTCCGATGCTTGGGAGTCGTCTTCGGTTACCTCTTTGATTTATAAAAGGTAGCACAATTGAAACACAACCAACATGTTAGTATCATTATTTCTTGAATATATTTTTCCTAAAACATTACCTATACAGAATAAAACAGTATAACGTCGCTAATTACGATAATAATTTTTGATAAAAATGGTTGAAAGATTAAAACTTTTTTAAAGACAATGTGCGTTCTAATAAAGAAGTAACATATGAACAAAATGTTCTGCAAGTTTAATATGCCTAACCAATTTCATCCCGTCTGTAAAAGCTTTCAGTCTGCTTGCATCGTGCCAATGAGAAAAAGAACGAAGGTCTCTTCGCTTAATGACGGTAGGAACATTTCTATGAATAGGAACTTAATTCGGTGATCAAGAGTTATCTTCATATTAGGCATTACGAAAGAAAATGTGCAAAAATGAAGTGGACATAAGTCCGTTAGCCCGGATGACCAATATGAGAATTCAATACCGTTACATTGCTGTGTTTCTTTGGCATTAAGTTCATCTCTTCATCTGACCTCCCCACGTAATTGCCTGCGCGTAAGAGAGATAAGGATAAAGAAAATAAAAGGAGGATGGGAGGAGAAAACCATGAGGTCACATCATAACAAAAGAACAGTAACCAATTAAAACCCTCCAAGATTTAGCCTATATTATGAAGATGCTTCGGCGGTAATCTGTAATACGATATGTTGTAGCAAATAATTCCAAACGACACGTAGTGTTTAATTTCATAAATTATGCCCCAATCTAATAGATTATTATAATAATTTTCGCAGACATCTCGACGTAGAATTAATTTTAACATTAAAATGAAAACGGACAAAAATGATCCAATTCCTCAAATATAAATTACCACCTATTTATACACGAGTGAATAAAAGCACACGAAAGTGCAGCAATGTTATATCCCGAATTCAGTGCTTTATTGGATTTTCCTCTCAGTTTTTAATATTCAGAGTTATAATTTAAACGTAAAACAAAAAGGTCTTCAACTATTTGAGATTAGATAACCACCGAAATGTGTAGCAATCCTACAGAGAAGTCTCTTCACGAAATAAAAAAATATCCATTTCAAATTTAGCGACTAAGCATTTTTATATTGAAGTTTCTTTTCCACTCAACATTCAAAAAGTCGCATATAAATTATAAACCGGTATAATAACCGGTAAAATACACCGAGGATATATCTATCTCTAATACTGAATTAAGCTAAAATTTGACGTTTGATTATGTTTTCAATCACACCGTTTATCCAATTTTCACAAAAAACTGTAATACCCCTCGCTCAGGTACTTCAGTTGAAGAAGGAAGATCTGTACCCAAATCTTTTCCATTGCACTTACCTTTAAAAGATCAGCTGCTAACTTGAGCACGCTATTGGCTACCATGAGTTCCTCCTTCTTATTGGGCTTCTGTTCTATTTGAAGATAAAGATTGATCTGAAAGGAAATGTAAAAATAGTTTTTGATTAGATGAAAGATCATCTGAGCTTTTGATTATACATCAAGGACAAGCTAAAAAGCACCCGCTGAAACGAAATTACATTTAGGACAAGGTTTAACAAATTATTAACCATCAAGTTTTCATCACTGTTTTTATAATTTGTTCCATAACGTTACAGCCAGTGTTTGAAATTAGATGTAAATAATGTTTAAAATCATTGGATATATAATTTCGCTTAGTCAACGCCCCTAATTGATAGCTTTGTGCACAAACATTTGTTATCAAAAAATATTAGTTGAATTGAAGTTCAAGAATACAAATTGAAAAATACAAGAAGAATCAAGCAAGAGAAAGAGAGCCGATGATACACTGTTTTGGATAGTTTTTTCTTGGAAGTAAACGGACATAATTTTCTATATTTTCAGGCATAACTATGTGGAAATCCATTTCTGAGAAAAAGAAATAATGTACTCCGTATTTTTCCACTAAGATTTTTAATCTGGTACGACTTGTTTCAACGCTACGGCGTCGTCTTCAGGTACGTAACGCCGTAGTGTTGAAACTAGTCGTACCAAATTAAAAATCTTAGTGGAAGAATACGTAGTACTTTATTCCTTTTTCTCGGAAATATTTTTATTTATTTATTTCTTAATTTTCAATTACCCACACACAGCACTAAGCCAATTGTGATGGCAGTAATATTGTAAATAAATTAGTTACTAATACTAATTTGTTTCTAAGTTAGTTACTAATATTGTTACTACAGAGTAAGTTTTAAACAAGGAATAAACAAATCCATTCCCATGGAAAGTGAAAAATCCACCTATCCCCGGCATTCCAACCCGCGTCCTACAGACCGATTGAGGAGGACGTTACCCCGCCGCTCCCGAGGCTGGCGAATGAAAAAAACCAGCGAGCGACATTAATTCTAATTTAATTAATTAGAATTAAGACTTGATTATATAATTATAATAAACATAAGAAAATAGCAGCGTTAACGAAATAAACCTTTGCCAAAGCTTGGGAATTGATGACAGGGTTCTTAACAATGGTCAAAATAAACTATGAGTGAAATATTCTAACAGAGTATACCGTTGTAGTGAAACGTTTAGAAAGCATGCCGTGAGAAAGTTAAGAAACTTGAAGAAGAAAAAATAAGATTAGCCTAGACCGGAGGGTCTCGAGATACGTATGTGAAAAAGGGTGGGAAAAATAAACCGGATGGAGGAAGAATTACAAGTTAAGTGTTCACCGTGGCACCAGGAAAAAAGGCTGCTTGGTGGAAATATTAGGAAGAATAGTGGACGTAATCAAGGCATAAAAACAATGAAAGAAGGTATAACGTCAGGTAAGCAAGATACAACAAGGATAGGAATTGGATTTTTTTCAACTGAATTAAGAAGGGGGGGGGGTAGAAAATATGTGAAATTGAAGAGTGACGGAGGTTACTTAGGCTGTGCATTACTTCAGATAGACTGGATTCTTTGGTAGATCACCAATTTTTGTTCGCAGCATTTATGATCCTTCAAAAGTCTACCTCAGCTTAATGATTTAGCATTACTGGCGCAGAGTTCGCTCTCGGTTTTTGATTGAACGAGTGAACGGCCAGACGTAATGGCGGCGTACCCGTAAATAGAAACGCTCCGTGCGCAACTTTGCTCTACGAATAAAAAGAGCCCACTTGACTCCTCCCCCCCTCCTTCTCCGCCGTAGCGTGAAATTATGCGAGGATCGCAAACTTTTAGATCCGACCGGAAAATAGAATGGAATGCGTCGCTTAAGGTGCACTGTACGAGGGTAAACCCTTCCGTAGACCGAACGCCCGAGTGGTTGCTACAGTACGTGCGGAGATCAGAAAAACGCTGACACAAGGGTGAAAGCAGAGTGGATTGAACCAAGAGTTGCAAATGGGGTTTGGGAGGCAGAACATCATGACACACTGAAGCGAATACTTAAGATGTAAATGCGACTTTTTAGAAGGACGGGAGAAATTTTTAACAAAATTGTCGTCTTTCAAATGCTCACCCATTGTCGGATGATTTTTTTATACTTTGTCTACCGATAGTCTGAACTCCGGTAACTACGTATTACACAGCGTCATGGTATTCTAGAGCACCTTTTATTTTCGATATTCATTGCAATCTAAACCCGCAATGCATTCCAATAACACAGGTCTACAAGTTGAATGGCGTAGAACATAGCACGTACCGCCACGGGTTAGCCTGGGGGAACATAGCTTGCCGGCTAAGCCAAATGTCGCGGGTACGAGTCCCGCCCAGGGTATGGGTGTTGTGTTTGTCCACATGGTTTTTTTCTATGATATGAAGAAGTGCTAAATGGCCGTAGCCGTCGATGCACCATATAAACAAAAATACTACTACTACTAAAACATAACACGTACTCCAGCATTCATATACAAAGCAATCTGGTGCGATGGATCAAAATCTGGCCGCAGAGCTGCTCCATCACGTCAGGATTTCGAGGTATTCCAACATCAAAGTGCGAAAATAGTCGTTTTAGGGCATTTTCAGAGATCAGTGGTTCTGGAGGGAAGATTTTTCATCCAAAATCAATCGTAAAATCCTTAAGTACGGCTATTTCTATTCAATTTCCATTTTGGAACGTGAGGATACGATTTTTTAATCCGAGATAGTGTAGATTGAAGTTTGAGCAAAGTGGAAATCTAAAGATCACTAGTATGAACTAAAAAATGTAAATCTAACTGAATAAGCTAGTGGTAAGGTTTTTTTAACTATGGAAATTAGTACCAGTGCAGTGCGCGGAGTATCATTTCAGAATTTCTATATCTCGGTGAAAAAAGAAGACCGAAGACCTCCGAAAATGCCCTTCTGCTGTTTTTTTTGCACTTTTAGGTTAGATGCCTTCAAATCCTGAATCGGTGGATCAATTCTGCATCCAGATTTGGATTCAGCGCCCCAAGCTACTTCGGAAATGAATGTTGGAGTCCATGCTATAAAATCTTGTAAAACTACATAATAAGTCCTGGGTTATACGTCCTTTCTAACTTCCTTGATATTTTAGATCATTTTTTCCAAATGAAGTTTCCGAATTATCATTAATACTAAAATTAGAAAAAAAAAGAAACTCAAGCACGGACATGTATTTGGCGATAGAAAAAATCAAGAGACCAGGCAATGGCGAACTGAATTTAGCGGGATATTCACAACGTAAGGCGAAAGCCAACTTTAAGTCGTCGGAGAATCACACGTAAATCAATAGCCTGAAAAAAATGCGAATTTTTGGCCACTTGTGCCGTCTAAAGAGTATCGATCCAACTAATTGCATCACGGACTCTCAACTGTCTAATTAAAACGAATCCCTAGCATGATTCTATGCAATGGGATTAAGAATAAGATCGACAATGCAGCAAGCGATAAAATCACTTCCTTCCCTATCCCCTTCCGCATGTGTGTGGATTGTAAACAATTCAAGGACTTGCTGCATAATTATTAGAGGTGGGAACCAACGTGTCCTCATTCTCGGGGAGATACACTCCGGCGTGCAGACATTGGACAATGAGGGGAGGGTGTTTGGAGAACGGAGAGAGAGTTGAAGGTTGAAAATGGCCAATAACATCCTGATGCCATTGATGATAAGTTTGACGTGAAAAATGGGTGACTCCACGGCGATAATAAATTCGTCGTTTTTTTTCCAAATTTGACACGGAGGCGAAAACAAAATAATTTTGTTGAAGAGCTACCAAGTCTTACAAAATGACGTGGGTAACCAAAGAAAGGGGTAATTGATTCCACGAATGTCCATACTTGAATATGTAAAAAAAAATGTAAATAATGTAAAAGGTCCAAAACAGGGCTACCGATGGGGATCTAAGGAATTATTTTCCGTTATTCCAAACAAGTACCACCTAATTCTCAGGAAAATATAATGTGTGCATACATATTTATTTACCATTAAGTGAGTTTAACAAATGAATTTCCGCGATGCAGGTTTCTCAGTTTCAGTCCAGGTAATGGTGTAGATGGGTGAGACTCACCGTCGTCCTCAGGGTGTCTCGCCCTGAGGACGACGGCAGACTTAGCCTTCGAAACGTCGGTGCTCATCAACGCCATTACCAGGACTGAAACCCGAGAAACATAGCAACTATTCGGAGGGAAAACTTTAGATAATTTACCAAATGAATGAAATGGTTAAAGTAAGAGGACGGATGAATAAGGGAAGAGTAGAAGAAAAGAGAGATCAATATAAAAAGTGAATCTTGGATTAAGGAATAAGGAATTTTATCGGTAAGAAAAGCCGAAGGCAGATAGCGAGACCGGTGGAGAGAGTTTTTAAATAAAAAATTCACAAATAAGTTAATCACTCGTGAATTGGAGAGAAATTGCACTTCAGGGTTCCATTATAATCTTTCATAAGTTTTCTCGGCTACTACAACTTTCTAAGAAATTATACTTTCCTATACATAATACTTCGTTTCGAGAAGAAATAATCATGAATGCGACATTGTTTGGCGATCCGAAGGATTATAAAAGTTTATGTAAGTAATTTACATTTCCCAGGATGTGAGATGTGGGAAATACCAAAACGGGAGAAAAGAAAATTATAAACAATGGACATATTACTCTACGAAAGAATGTTCAAAATATAACGTGTAGAGAGATATTAGGTTATGTAAAACTACTTTGACAAGTCGGTGAAAAAAACGTATGACACAGAGAGAGACAGATAGAAAAATATGTTACTTTACAGAGAGACAGTTTTCTTTCAGATTGTCAGGCCAGTCTGTTATCGAATTAATCGATCGGTTTGAAGAAGCAAAGTTAACTAAACGGGATAAAAGAAAATAAATTACCTATAAGATTCTTACGACAGGAGAGAGTGACGCATTAATGTTATCTACTATAATCTTCTGCCACTCTACCACGGGAATTTTTGGCTCGTGAGAGACAATAAGAAGAAATTATTCACGATAAAGGTTTTTAATAAGAGCTCCTCATCACTAAAAGTACTCAAGTGAGAGTTAACCACCATTAATATTGATTGGCGGCTTAGATTATCGAATAGAGTAAGAGTGGATAAGAGGAAACATCATCTGGAATGGGATTCCGATTAACTTATCACAGATATAGCGAAAAAAGAATGAAGTGGTAAAAATATTTCCTTAGAAACCGGTAAAAAGCACAAGCTAACTCCACTTCTAATAATTTATTTCGAAAGACGGCAAAAAAGTCTTGTCTGCTAAGTGACCATAACTAATACTGCATCATAATTATTACAGAAAAACCACAATTAAACAAGAGAAATAAATGATTTTGTGCGTGTTTACCACTGTCAAACAATGGAAAATAACGAACTGTATGTAGCATCAATTAAAAAAAGATAAGAGAGTTGGAACACTATCAGATGTTCAGTCTGAGTTTCAGTCTCTGTTCCAACTCTCTCACTTTTGTCCTTTCTGTTTGATGAGACAGAAAGGATCTCTCTTTTACTTTTAACTTTATTTGTTTGTTAATTTGTCGGGGTACATATATTAAATCCTCGTATCGTTCTTTTTAATACAATTTGGTATACATATAATACTCTTGATACTGGTACAAGTCAGGTTTACAGTCTGGTGTGCTGAACAATAGTCACCTATGTCACCTTCTTCTTTGCATTCACCCAGGACAGTATTCCAGTATCCCATCACTACCGTGATATCTCTGCCAGTTATGCTCTTTATCACTTCCTTAAGCTGATGTTGTATTATCCAGATATATTTCCTCCTGGTAAGTATTCGTTTGCACATACGCCTGGATTGGAACTGTATTAGATTACATTTAGTATCTACTTCTATCGCTCAACTGTTCAACACTAACCATCCTTCTTCCTAATTTCTTAAAAGAACAATTGGTACCCCATGTTGGCTTTCTTCGCCTCCGCTATATACTCACGCTACTACCCAAAAAAATCACTCAAATGAGCTGTACTATTTTTCCATTTACCTTCACTCCGATCTATAGTTCTTCTTCTCAAGTTTGATAGTCTTTCACTTTATTGACCTTAACATCGTCCTAACGTTCTAAGTGTGTTCTAACTATAGCAGCCTTCTTCTCTGTGTTATTATGTATATTAGTTGACTTGGCTTCACACGGATTTTGTGAGAGGAATCCTCGCCTTTACCGCTTCCGGGTACGATGCCCGCACCAGCGGACTTGATTCCGTAGTAGCTGGTAGATAAAGTCCCAGACGAATGGTAGTTCACACTGCGCACACTAACATTCGCTCCTACTCTTCGATCTAACATGCAGTAGTTGTAGTACACAGGGAAAAACAAACTTAAAACGCTGGATTGAACAACAATGCGATACTTAATTGGTCTGCATACATATGCAAGCATGCATGCATGAAAAATATTTCCGTCACGGAGCTGACATTGAAAATATGTATTTATAATTAAATTTTAATTCGAAATACATGTTTAAAATAAATACTAGTAATTAGTAGTTCTAACCAATCACTTGTATTTAGTAGAAACGACAAATCTCTCACAAATGTTATCACGAAGACGAATATTATAAGAGATAATAGAAAGAAAAAAGTACATATTCAACGTCCACAGGACTAACTAGTAATCAAATCTCATGTTTCAAATACGAACCTGTTCCGTGATGAGGACGGATAAATTGCGATATTTTCGGTTAATTTTAGTCCCGAGAGTCATAAATCTCAAAAGGAATATCCCAAGCAGCATGGACCACATCAACGCTTCGAGGTTGTACTGAGAATGCAGCCGCACGGAATCCTGTGAAAAGATGAAATAGGCATCAGTCACATTGACACTCAATAAGTTCCACAGCCAAACACAATACTTGGGAAAAACTTAAGTTTTAGACACTATTATCGGATTGGTGAAGTAAAGCCCTGAGCCTGGTCTGAGTGGGAGGTAGTCTTCTCAATCGTTTCCAGCCGTGCATTTTGTAAAACAGAAGGAAATATGAAAACGATTAATGTCGGGAAACAACTTGTAGACCTATATTGTAACTGTTAATAAACGTTTGAGATTTATTTACAAAGTGAATCAAATGTAAAAAAAACCGCAGTATCAACCCGATGGTAGGTTTGGTAGATGAAGGTAGTTAGAGATAACCTCATTTTAAGCCGTAAGAAATTCACAAATGAAGCTTAGTAGGGTGGGGGGTTTCCTTTCCCTTGGCTAGAAACGATTTATCAGAAGGATATAATGGTCAATTTCAAGAGTTACCGGTGGGTGGATAAAGGCATCTCCTGAAACACAGCTAAATTCATTTATCTTAATTTTGTGAAAGGAAATTAATTATAAGTAATCCGGAAATGGTAGGAAAGTAAATATACAATTCATGTGTAATCTAATTCATTACGTTTATCCTTCGTTTCAATACCACCCCCTTGCTGTGACAGCCTTATCATTTATTCTTCCCACAAAGGCACGTATCGATCTTTAGAAAATTAATCTCGAACTTGACAGCTATTTTTAGCCATACGTGCGTATGCTTGAAGTTATTTATGAGTATTAACTATTTATTTATTATTAAATTAAGATTTGTGTATAACGTGCACATTATAAACATGCATAGTTTATGATCTACTTCGAGCATAATCATTTACTTCTTTTAGTATTCTTGTAAACCTCGAAATATTTTCTTTAGACCTTTGCTTATCTATCCAAGAATTTAACTGGGTAGGAGTTACGTGGGAGAGCAGAGTCAAAAGTCTCGACACATCGCTCCGAAATAAAGAGTCTATACATCTTGGCAAACTCGCGGCCAGATAAATGCCGACGTAAAAAAAAGAATGAAAGTGAAATGGGGAATGAAGAGATGCCACCCCGTTACTTCTATTATACCTTGACCATCGAAAGAAGACTTTTGACCGTTAAATTTGCAGCCAATCGGCGGTCACCAACCATGACGTATAG
>WURS02036704.1:0-11402 GCA_011762765.2 Rhinocypha anisoptera
TTTTCGGGTACCACATCTTCGTGGGAAACCACAGGCGGCACAGGGAAATGAGCTGGCCCCTCTACACCCTGATGTGTAAATTTCCACATGCCCCGTGGGCTTAGTGCTAGTTAGGCTCAACCTCACTTAACATACCAACCTTCGGGTTGAATACTGTGGTTATACATCAGTGGAATAGTTATATGGCAATAGTTGTGCAATATTGATATGCCATTTCTTAATTGGCCTCTATTGAGTTTCTTTTAGATGATTGCCGAATCCAATTTCTTACAATATCACATATTCGTTTTTCAAGGTTTTAATAATCACATTGATTTGATATAACATTTTAATTATCATAGTTATTGACCACTGGACATTAAAATTTATTTTAATATACAGTTTTTAACTCAGTACTTGTTTTTACCCAATACTCTTTTACTTTTTCATGGAATTTCTTGGCATGTTATATTGCTATTTAATTTTCTGGCAAGTTACTATTTTTTATCTCCAATCCAAAGAGTACTGTTCAAAATGAAATTTCTTTAATTTATGATGATTGTATTTGAAATAGCTGAAGAATAGTCTCATTCATCATAGCAAATTAATTTTTTCTGTTTTTATAAAAAAAATAGTAAGTACACCATTTTTATCATCATCATGATAGGTTTTCGATATGAAGATTTCTTCGTAGTGGCTCTCCAAGCGATCTTGTTACCTGCAAACCTCTTCACACCTTCACTATTTTTTATATCTGGTATAAAATAATTTTCATTGGATAAAACTTTTGTTTTGACCAATTTTTAACCTAATAATTTATCCATTATTGTTGGAAGTTTTCAGTTAAATGCACTTGAGTTTTATTTAATTTGCATTTCAACATAGGTGCAACCCGTAAATAAATCACAGCAGTAATTTATATTTTATCCGCTGTTGACGAATTTTCCACTATTACCATAATAGCTTCCATGTCACTTTTGTTTAAATGGAAAAAATAAGTATAAATATCAATAAATATAAGCAACTAAAAAATATAAAAATATTTTCCAATAGAAATGTTCAACCTAACTCAAGCGTCCCATGTGAATGATATTTTTTTCAAGCTATCCAGGAGGTGTATTGATATCCTCCATTTCATGCACTCCCATCTACTCTTACTTTTCTCCTCCAGTTGTGTAGAGAGATTTCAAACCCTGGAAGGATTCCTTCAACAGGAATGGGATGTATCCTATAAGAAAATGAGCCAACTGCTGCTTGAAATTTAATTGACCAGGTCATCAATACTTGTACTTCTTCATGTATACTCTCTCTAGTATTTGCAGTACAACATTTTTCCATAAGTCATCAAACTGTAGTTTTTTTAATGAACTTTTATTAATTATACAGTACAATGTTTATTTTATAAAAAAAAATAAAAAAATGTATTACCCTTAGCATTCTGGGATGGGAAAGGAACCCTTCCTGTGATCTTGCCTGCCTTGGGCATAAATTTGCTTGTTGCTGTCAGTGACCACCTTCCGCTTTGTATTTGGCCTGTTTTGCTTTAAAGGGCACCTTGCCTACTCAAGTCATTCTCATGCATTTATAGAAGGTGGTCAAAACATGCATCTCTAATTTTTCTCCCATTTATAAGCTTCGAAAGATCACTCTACATTCTCACTATTTCTTGACCACTTATATTCTTGACTTTATTTCTTCTTCCATTTTAAACATGAGGACTGGATGGCTCATATACATAATCTCTATCGCTACTCTTACTGATTGCCTCTTCTTCATTATCAGGAATATTTTTGTCCATCAGGTCATTTTCATTGATGCATTTGAAAAGAAGACTTTACATCTCTCTCTCGGTCCACACTCAATGCAGCTTATTCCCTGTTTGTAAGGCCTGATCTTACACAAGAAATGAAAATATCCGTGAAGAACTGAATGGTGAAATCATGGATTTATTAAAGAATATCCTTATATTTTTCAGAATTTTTCCGGCCTTTGGTGTTTGGTTTGGCTGGTAATTCTATTACCTACATTCTAGGATGATAATATCAGCATGCAGTGGTAACATGAGAAATTAAAGTTACATCATATTATTTTAAAGCCCTGTATAACGTCTAACACAGCTATTTATCTTGTTTTTAAAGGAGTCAATTGTTGAAAGTTTTACTTTTATATTATAATAATGTTGATGCATATAAATATATATTTTAGTTAATATTCAAATGATATATGTATGTATCATATTTTTAAAAATTGGGAATCGTTTCCTTGCTTATATATAGCTATTGTATTTTTTTTATTTGGGAATTATGTTTCCCATTTTGTATTGTTCTATTGAGATGGCAATGATCTCCTTTTCTAGTCATGTAATTTGGTAAATGGGTTACAACAGTTGCTAATATGTATTTTCTTTGTTTAATTAAAGTTTTTTATTACATTGTTAACTCTTGATATTGTAACATATACTTCTCCATGAATGCTTATGTTGAGTAAAATTCCTGGACCTTTTTAAAAACTGAAGTAACTTCATTTTTTGTGTGGTACATAATTTAAGAATTTATAAGCACATTGAAATGTGTCTATCAAATCAGGAAAATTTTGTTTCAAAACACTTGTGATCACATTCCAGTCAGATCATATTCAAACTCTAGCAATGTATGACATAATATTTGTTGTGCTGGATAAGGATTCCTTTCTGGCAGTTGATATTAAGCATCCATATGAGTTATGCTTTGTGTATTAACTAATTGCATTTAATTAATGGTACACCACTTATGTTTCAGAAATGAAAAACACTTAGTGAACTCCACAAACTCCAAAATTTGTGGAGTTCACCAAGTATTTTTCATTTTCGTAATGGATTACTTCTACCATATCACGCCAGCAAATATTACTACTTATGTTTCACTTTATTTCAGTTCCTCTTACTTGTTTCCCCCTCCATTCAATCTACCATAGATATCCTTCCCAACATGTTACATTCCAATAATCTCTTTATCACATCACCTATCCTCAACACTTTTCCCATCAATTTCTCCTATCCTTTCTGTAATCCCTTCAACAAAGTTAAATCTTCCCCTAATGCACTGCACTTATTTATTTTTTTTTGCCTTACTTTCTGTCCATTTCACCTTCTCCATACCCATATCTCAAAGACCTCCAATCTACACATATCCTGCTTCCTCATTGACCAGGTACCATAAATGCTACTCTCTATAATATCGCCGACCAGGTTAGCCTGGTGGGTAGCATGCTCGCCAGCTAACCCAAAGGTCGCAGGTTCGAATCCCACCCAGGGCATGGATGTTGTGTTTGTCCAGATGGATTTTTTTATGAGTTGAAGAGGTGCGAAATTACCATAGATGTCGAAGCACCCTATAAAACAAAAATACTACTGCTCCACAACATGGAATGTAGATAATATAATATGGAATGGGTCCTAATCTTTTTACTGTCCTCACTTTAAGTACTTCTCATTGATTCTCTCCTCCTTATAAATACATACTTCCTTTGCCCACACAAATCTTTTCCTGGTTCCCTTATTACATTATCCAGTTTTTTCTCAGAATACTGCCCAAATGATCTCCCTGTTCTGATTTATACTCTTCTACTTTGGTGATAACTTTGGACATTTAAAAAAATGGATTATTTCAATTCTCTCCATGATTTACTTTCATCCACAACCCTTATGCTGTATCCTCAATGCTTTCAGCTAGAACTGCAGGCATTTAGCTGTTTCACTAAGGTAAGCTAAAATAATAATATTTCTTATGAAATATGATATGCATTACTACCAGGTTACATACCTCTCTCTCACTTCTTATATGTTTGCATCGAACCACCAATGTTCCATTCTGGTGCTGTTTCTTGTTAACAACTGTAAGGATATATGTATTTACACTGAGCAAAGACTTCTGTTTCAGATTTATCATAAATGCAAATGCAATGATAAACCTCTATAAATTATAGACATTGAAAAGATATGTACAAAAATAGTTTTGTTATTTAATCTGCATTTTCAATGATTTGTTTGTCTTGAAATCATTAAGTGAGCTTGTAACATTCATATTTTATATACATAAGTTCAGATTGTTGCGAAGATTGAAATTCATTACTAACATTTCTAAATTTCATACAAATGTCAAGAAGCAATGTCTTAATTTTTAGATAAATTTTGAGCCTCAAGAAGTTTTTATGCTTGATAAAGGACTAAGTTTCATAATCTTTCAATGAACAAAGACAGAAGTTTCAGGCATGATGTGGTGGAATTTTATTATGTTGCGACCAAGGTTTTAATGATACAGCATCCCAATGCCTGATGATGATGCTGTAGCATTGAAACCTTGGTCACATGAAACATATTTTTGTGGAAAATTTCTTGCTTTCATATTTTACTCAACATACTTTCAATGAACTTTATAGCTCCCACTTGTGGACGTTTAAAAAGCAGTTTAATTCACATGTTTTAACAGCATTGGAAAGTGTCACTTTGCACTTGAGAGGAAATGAATTTCTCGGAGGCTTTCGTCCCTTCCGACATGCTTGAGCACTTCCCGCCCAATGAATTCATCCTGTCTCTCAGCGTCTATTCCACGTGGCTCTGCAACTTTGGCCACCAAATGTTCATGTGAAATTATTGTGCCCACAGGAAGATCTCGCGTCGTCACCAATGTCTTCCCCAGTTTTTTTATTACTGGCTCCTCACAAGGAAGGCAGTCTTTCACTGGAGTCCCAAGAGCCTCTTCAATCTCTCTCACCCCTCTCACGAAACACGTAAATTCCTCCGGCTCCAGGGAGCATTTGTGATCACTTCCTTTGGCATTCTTATCGAATGTCAGGTGTCTTTCTATCACCTGGAGAAATATAATATAACAATGTGACATATTGAATACAGCCATATATTTATATATAGTAATAAAAATAGGTCTAAACTGGTGGGGAGATCAACACTATAGTGCCAGCAGGCCGATCTATTGGCCCTAGGGGTTTGTGCGAAAAGTCAATCTGGTGGACCGATTTAATAAATAACTTTTTCTTAAATTGTTTAGGAGATAAAAATATAAATAATTTTTTTTAAATCCCTGTGAGTGTTTGTGGTGTAAATAAAAAATATTATGTTAACAAATTGATATTAATATATCATATATATTTAAATGTGTAAATCAACAAATTACTTGAAAAGCCCTGGCATATTTTGAATATACCAGGAGATAGGGGCTGGCACTAAAAGGGTTAGGAGTGAACTATCCCCTCTTCCACCAAACCCCTTGTAAAAAAAGAAATAGATTTTTGACACATATAAACTGTTATGACAAAAAGTTTGCAATATCAACAATGTACCAGGAATTATTTCCTGAATAGGGTTAATATTATAAATTATAATCATTATAAATGCATGCACAATGTGCTTCTACTACTGTCGCTTAGCTTCCGATGTACGTAGTATAAATCCTTCAAAATGAAATGCTCTACAATAAATTACAGTGACAAGGGAGTTGTGATAAATTTTTTTGCTATTTTTCATCAGTGAACTCCAACATTGCTGTATGGTATGGGTCAATGCATCAAATGAATGTCTCCATGGTATAAGAAAAATGTGTCATTACCTTAATTACTATGTTAAACATCCATGACCATGTGTTTCTCTGATGACTCCAGCTAAAAGCAAAACATTCTTTAGAGCCATGAGAACACCTGATTTAAACAAACCCACCATGTTTGTTTCAGATGATCGTATGATACATCTCACTCTCATGGAATGTCTCAGTCTAACATCTTGTAAGCCATTCTGTGATTGGCTGGAGTTTTCAACTGTGGCTCCACTATATGTGGTAGGGCACACCCTATGACATGAAAATTTAGCATAGACTGTGAGAAGGAAACTGAACAAGACACATTTGATTTTGAGCTCAGAAAAATATTTAAATAAACCATATGAGTTTCGATTTGTAATTGAATAATGGAAAATATTAGACCAGGAAAAAGAAAAAAATCTAGATGACCCAATATTCAATAAATAAAAACTTTCCCATTTAAAGTTATTGTCTCAGGCGTAACATTGTGGAATTTGCTCAGCATATTGGATTAAGAGAAAAACACTTTGTTATTCCACACAATTTTATTTTACACACGACCTAGGTTTCAACGGGGCTGTCATCATCACCTGATGATGACAGCCCCGTTGAAGTGTTTTTCTCTTACTCCACTTTCCCATTGTTTTCATTCTTGTGAATTAATGTCTTGTACATAAATCTAGATGACTTTCTGGATCTAACTGAGGCACATGTGATACTTAAGGCACCATGCAAGAGGGAATAATGATGAAACATACCCTTGCACCAAGGGCAGCAGCGGCCAGAGATATAGCATAACCTCTTTCATGTCCAGAGTATCCCACATGAACTTCTGGAAACTCTTTCCGGAAAGTTTCCATGACCTTCAAGTTAACCTGATTGGTTGGAGTAGGATAGCAGGAGGTGCACTGTAGCAGACAGAGGCTAGGATTTTCCCCCTGAATTTCCAGGATAGATTTCACAGCCTTTCGAACACCTTCCATGGTTTGCATTCCTGTAAATAATTTTTTATCACTGCCACTGCATCATTACTATAGCAGCAGCTATGAATGATCAGTAAATTACCAAATTCATGGGATCCTCACATAATGACACACTTCACCATGGACTGCAATACTCTTGTTGAAGCAAATTACTTTGCAGTGATAAATACAATAAGATTCCATTATAATGCACCTCACTTAGCCATGGGTTCAGATTTACTGTAAGTGTCACCTTGCCCCCAAAATAATTACATTGATTATTTTCTTTGTTATTATGAAGAAGATAACTTTGTAGCAAATTTTATTTTGACTACAACTACTTCAAGCAATCATATCAATGCATTTAAATCATAAAACATCAATGCCACAGATAAACTAGTTATAAAATTTAGTTTTACAGGGTTTTTATTGTTATGTAGAGGTAAACTGTCCCTTTAGACCTGCATTATAACTGAATTTTACTGTCTAATGGAATGGATTTCTGCCTTTGTTGACTACTACCTCCAACCAATCCCTCCCGTCCTAAGTCAAAGATACCGACCACTTCCTCTCAATATTCAACTCCAAACCCCTTCCCCCTTGATCAGGCATTTATCATGACCACCACATATGTCACTTCTTTATACAACTCCATCCTACACAATGGTCTTTCCACCCTAAACCACTACCTTTACAAATGAGCCATCCATCATATACCCAGCACCAATTTCCTCTTCAACCTTTCAAATTGTACCCTCACCCATAACTCCTTTTCATTTAATGAATGCCACTATCTCCAAGCCATGGATGATATACTCAGTTTTGCTATGGCATTTCTTAGCCTCCTTGAACAGCAACTCTTTCCCAATCCTTTTCCACTCAAACCTCTTCTTTGGTGTAGGTTTATTGATGACATTTTTCTTCTCTGGGACCACTATATCAACTCCCTAAATCAATTCATTTCTTCCCTGAATGCGCCCTGCGTCCCCCCCCCCCACCCCCCCCCCCCTCCCCTCCCCTCCCCTCTCTTTATTCCTCCTGCCTTGAAAATTACACACTCGCACGTCACCAATGAATATGTAAATCTTGTCCGAGTGCGACCTTATGGCAATGTCCAAGATCATTGTTATTCGAAAGAATGTATTTGCATGGAAGGCAAACCGGCTGCCTCGTTATTTATACGACGCGGTTTTTAATAAATGTTTGTACAAGTTTGCGGATGATTTTAAAACTCTAGTCAATTGGAAGCATGACTTTCAAATCTAGGAAATTTTGATTACCCAGGGAGTGGTGAAGATTTTCATTAGTAAAGGAGACACGGAACGAATTTTGTTGTTTTTTCTTCGCTAATAAACATATTTACACGATCCGCCACACAAACGGAATATAATTGAATGTGCGCGCGTAATTATACTGCCGGGTATAATGAAGCATTTAAAATTTTATCTCGAAAATCGGCGAAAAAATTTTATAAACGGAATTCGTAAGGGAACAAAATATAATTATCTTAATTTTTTTTTTACATCTCTCAGTGGGTAAGAACCAAAATGTGAATTTCCACAAAGGCAAATATTAAATCACCTGGTATATATTTTGAAATGTTACGGACTAACTGATGTTATCATTACGAACTTGATTCTGGATTTTAATTCCCTGAAAACTAAATCTCTTTGTCTTCATCTACCGCGTGCCATCAATCCTATTTCTCCTATTCCCATTATTCACGCAAATTCCAACGATTTTTAATTCATCGGAAGGTTCTTGGGGAATCTAAATCTTTGAAATTTCCACGGATAATTTTACTAACCGTGAACGTGGTTGCGTTGTGAAGCATTACGTTATCAGAAGTAGCAGAAAAAATGTGTGACTCGCGAACGTTCCTATCATTCAGTATTTTCTCAAGTGCTACTCACGAAACTTCCATTGCGCAACGATAAGTACAAATATGTTCCCGCATTATTATGTCACTGAATTTTTTTTTGCGTGCAATTACCTTCCTTAAATATGAATCACCCTTGCTATCCACTCGCGTTGGAATGCATGCCTGGTGATATAGTTCACCCTCTGCCACCTGCCCTAGGGCGGTTTACAGGGTTTTACGTAGACGTAGGCGAAATATGACAAAAAAGTAACTTTAATCGATTAAACTACGCCTTTTAAGATTTATACAATAAATAAAAAATAAATTTAATATGCATCAACATATAATGGTTCGCCTTAAAGAAGGCCAACCAAATTAATAAACATTCGATAGAGTTGAGGGGTTGAGTGATAGGGGTTGAGTTGAAGGCATCCGAGATATATATATATATATATGTAATGGTTTGTAACGGATAAATAAATGTTTTATGAAATGACCAAGTGATGACTACTGAGGTTTCGGAAGGACGAGGGTTGACAAATGAAAATTAAACTGCAAGGGCACGGAGATTACAGGCAAGAAATTTCGGCATTGAGGGGAAAAAGTTTCTAGCAAGTTCTGTATATTATGAAATTAAATTTAATGTCATAATTTCAAAACTTTAATTTCCCACCGATGAATTCCCACCACATCACGCCTGATACTTCACTCTTTGTATATATGCTGAATGTTTCTGTAATCCGGCATCTGCCTTCACATTTCCCCCATGGAAATTACGTAACGTATTAAAATTTAGATCCTAGTTTCCACGCACTTATTTATGGTTTTACAAGCAACATGAATGTGTCCAATCAGCACCATTTTTAATTTTTTAAAAATTTACCTAGACTTATTCCATCATCGTTGCTGATTTTCTAGAAAGACCGATCAATTCAACGTTCTTGTGTCCAGCCGATCTATTTCACCGTCCTTATCGCCATTCACGGGGCTGTAAATTGATATTTTCCTCAGTCTAGATATGACATCCCACCAGCTAGATACTATGTGTTAAATATAAACTATAAATAAAGACCTAAATAATTTTCATAACACGGTCATATTAGCTACTATAAAATGATTGTCTGTGTAAATTCAACAGTATATTTTGTGCCATAAAAGCCTGTATTTCTCAACAACCTTAAATTTTCCTCTAAATCACCTCTCTTCTTTCCGCATGCAAGATTACGAATGTAAGAAAGCGGTTGGTTTTATAAAAGTGCAAATTAATTGACTAAAGTGTAATTAATGTAGGCTTGTCATCAGCTACAGGTCAATTTTTTCCTGTTACCTTTTGACTTAATTCGAATAAGTATTAAGGTTGAACGAATAGAAAATTACAGTGGTGGTAGTGTATTTTTGTTTTTGTAGGGTGCTTCGACGGCTGTGGTCATTTCGCAACCTCTTCAAATCATAGAAGAAACCCTTTTCAAGAAACACGGCACCCTTGCCCTGGGCAAGGGATGCGAACCCGCGACCTTTAGGTTAGCCGGCGAGCGCGCTACCCACTAGGCTAAACCCTGTCGCCCCCCGCGCCTACGTGCCAGAGAAAAAATTCCCATTTCCTCGAGGAACTCGATTGCGGACGACACATGCCTACGACGACCTATCCAAAAGTAATATTTCACATTAAAGTAGTCACATTAATCTTATGTCACATTCTGATCGGTTTTGGACCCGTTGTATTGTGCAAGCTCAAGCATGCGGAACTTTACCGTGAACTGTCCGCCGTTGGTCACGGGCAGCGTGACGTCAGTCAATCAGCATCAGCAAAACCATAGCCGGAGTCGACACACTTGTGAAATTTCCTTCGTGACCCACGCACTTTTTACCAAAGTACAGATTTCGCCTAATTTTTTCAGTAATTTTTCGAGCACATCACCAGTTAAACACTTCACCTTCACTAAAACAAAATCATTTCACTCGATCGGTCGCCTCGAAAATAAGACCATTGCTAAAATTTATTTAAATGCAACTCCGTCCTAAAGCTTACGACGTCATTTCCTCCTTCTCCTCTGGTGACCAGTCCCAAGATCTTCTCCATTCTCTCCGACTTCCTTTTCGTTTCCTCGTAAGTTTCTCATCCCACATTCTTTATAGTTTGCTCCACAAAATGCAGTCTTGATATCACCCTCTTCCTTTTTCTATTCGCGTGTCCCTCAAGTATTGTCTCTTAAGATCCCTTCACGTCTCAATGCGTAAGTGCCCCATGTAAGCTGCACTCTTCTGTTTACTATAGATTTCTACAAGCTTCTTTTTTCTCGCTCATTTTGTTTAGTACTCCTTCATTGGAAATCTTTTCTGTCTTTTTACTTAGTCTTCAGCCTGAACCACCGCATCTCGAATGCATTCAACCTTCTCTCTCCCTAAAGCCCAGGTCTCGCAACCATATAAGGCCACATTCCATACGCATGCTTTAAGAAACATTTTCATAATTTTAAGTCTGTTATTTTTTGGACGTTAAGACCATATTCCACCTCTATGCATTGCCCTGCAATCCGCCGCAAGGGCGCGTGGATTTTAATTTTACATCAAATGGGCGAAGCCGTTGGGGATTTTGAATCCGATGAACGACCAGTTTGGATCGCGTAAATTCGTTTCACTGCTACGCTACCACAAAAACACATCGCAAATGCAGCCGCTATAATAGCACTCGATCTAGTTCTAAGACGTCCAAGTATACTCGACTCCAAGTAAGACGCGTGCTAGCACACGCGGCCTGGGGTGAGCCACTACCAGGCATGCGCTACAAGTCGTATCTTTTATTCACAATGAGAAACTGAGTACATACCGAGATTTCGATGATCAAAGATTATACTTACGATATCATCCGGAAATAAAGTCTAACAACATTTAATATATGATAAAGAAAACGAAAGAAAGCGTTCAGGATGAAAATTAATATACATATATATATATATTCATATATATATATATTCATATAAATATAGTCATATATATATATAGTCATATATATATATATATATTCATATATAT
>WURS02036714.1:0-11401 GCA_011762765.2 Rhinocypha anisoptera
CTTTTTAAGCGTAATGCTGGGGCTCAATCATTGTAAAATCTCAATTTTAAACTTTCTCTCTCTCTCTCTCTCTCTCTCTCTTTTAAAGTATTTATTGATGATAATAGTATAAATACATAAATTAAGCTAAAATGGAAGAAAGGGGAAGAAAAAGTATATTTTATTAATGATAATAATAATATACACAGTTTAAAAGTAACATAAAAGAGACAAACAAGTCTTTCTCTTTCTCTTTCTCTCGAACTTTAGCGATATTAATACTTCAATACCATAACAACAAAAATATATTATTTTTGTACTTACCCAAACATGATTGATGAATTTATATGACAAATTTTGATCATAAAAATACAAATCGATCAAATACATAATAAATAATTTGTTTTGCAAACATTTTCAAGTTATATTGCTAAGGTAATTAAAGTGAGCATTGGGATTTTTTTTGTTGAAGTTTGAAAGAGAAAACCAAACAAATCGGTTAATAGAACACCAAGTGCCAATCAACGAATTATATTTGTTATAAAGTAGAACTTACAGCAATTTAACAATTATTATTTGATTATTTGAAATTTCTAAGATTTACACGCAATATGTTGCGCAATTTGCGACACTATTTCTATGCTCAGGTCAAAGAGATTGTCGAGCATCACTATGATCCACAGTATTATATGCTGCAGTGGGTTCAAGTTGTAGGGTATTGTTTCTACTCAATTCGAGCCTTCTTTGTGATTCACATGATGATCTACGAAACCGAGTACTATCGATACTATGATTTCTTGGATGTTCTTGGTCATTACTATAAATTCTACAACCGATACTTTTTTGTATTGCTACTCGCAATGGCCGCACTGGCATTGGTTGGAAAGAAGGTGTTCTTCTTCACCCACGTCAACACCTTGTCGTATCAGATTATCTACGACATCTGTGTACGACACATGGAGATCTACTGGCGACACCTCAAACCGAATGAGATGGTGCGTGAGATTGAGTCTCGCCGACAGCAGGAGATTGCGAGCAAGATCACCCAACGGTACTCCAAGCTAGTCTCCTGGATTCCAGGTTTCTTCCTAAACAAATTCTACCAACTGGCAGGTCGACTTGATGTCTGGAATCGGCTGGACCACGTCAGGAAACGAGCATTTATGCGTGAATCTCTACCTCTCTTCCCTTCAATTTCGTTCCATACTCGAAGCCGCATGATTGTTTGGCTTGATTTTCTCGAGTTTGGCATATATAATTTTTTTATTTTTATTTGTAAGTATTATAGTGTGTATATACTCATCTTTTGAGCTTGTTTCTGGTTATAACTCTACACTGTTAAAAATACTGTTTGGTTATAACCTGACATTGAGCACGTTTATGGTTATCTTTGTCATAGACTTTCAATGTAAAAATGTATGTTTATAAGCGGACATTTAAGAAAATCAACGCCTATAAGCTGACTTTTTTGAAATTGTAGGGTTATAAGCCGACCTTTCGTTAAAAGTCATCTTATAAGCTGGCATTTTTGAAACACTGGTCAATTAACAATCAAATTCGATTAACCATTATCGAACAATGAACACTGACCAATACTCCTGTAAGTGTCAACAATGTGAGTTTAGTGAGGCGCTATCTGTTGGGGCAGAAACAAACAGTATACGAGTCTTTAAAATCTTATCGGAATATCTAATAGAACATAGAAAACCACGACCATATTTTTAATTATATTTTTAGCTCAAACAGCCGGCAAAAAGCTAGTAATGTATATACATGATTTGTCTATCAACAGTTATGATGTTTGCAACGTTCGCAGTAGTCTACGGTTATCTCATTTGTCCCCACTTTGCGTGGTGGTACCCGGCGGTCTACTTGGTAGACATTCCCCTCTTTGCCTACCTGGTGCTGGCCTTTGTCCAATGTGGCATCCTTTTCACACTGATGGCCACCTACTGCAGCATAATCTACATCTACCACTTCAACGATCTGAATCGTATCTTTGCGAACATACGCTCTCGTGTTCGGTTGCATCACCGTTTAAGTCATGTGCTGGCGCCAAGTCTTCAGTACATCACTCGGCAGCATACGATCATTGTCTACTATATTCTCTACACCAACAAGGATGTCTGGTCCAACGCTCTTCTGCTCTACGTGATAATCAGCGTCCCACTTAACGCTTACATGGTGAGCTTGACCCTGATGGATATTATGACCAATTATGAGGTGGTCCTCATGTTCATACTCATCATTGGACACATTCTACTCGGTGCAATTCCACTGATCAGTGTAGCCTTCAGCATCAATGCTAACTATCGTTTCAAGAAGTTTGTTGTTCCGGTTCAGTATGGCTTGCGACGTGATCAGCTGTACTTGAAGCTAAAACTTGACGACATCTTTGGTCAAATGTCACACGGACAAACCTATGGCCTCACGATTGGATCAATGTCTGCAATCACATTTACCTACCTTTTTGAGGTATTTTTTCCGGATTGTACTTGTATATTATTTGACTCTAATTTTCTTTTTTGAATGTTATTAGCTAATACTTACATATGTGGTGGTCTTTTTCTTTGTTCTCGACAAAAAACCTCAACTAACCTAATTGTTTGACCATCAAAATATTTACTTGCATTTTCAAATTGTTCAAATAATAAACTTATTAATTATATTTAGATCAACCTGTCTACAAGGGTTTGGTAAAATTCAGCTTAACTCTTTCGATTCCAAAGATTATCAGTAACAGATAAGCCTTACATCGCTGATTGAATGAGCGGGACACATGCGTTTTGATAGCGTCTTTGGGAGCGAAAGGGTTAATTAACGCGAATATTAGGCATTTGCATATAAGTAAGACGCCATCTATATGTTTTCAATAAAATTAACCATCAATGTTGTCACACTTTTCCGCCATTCTCTCCATATCTTTTGTCATGGTTTGGTACAAGTAAAAAAATGTAAAAAATAATTTTTTATATTGTGTATTGCATTATACAATGAGATTAGTATTTGAAAACGCCTTTACCAGATTTATGCTTTATGTTGATGTTTGTCAAGCTAAAATTGATAAGTTTACAAGTAAAAAAAGATAAGTAATAGATAGATAACCTAACGCCCTTTTTAGAGCTAAAGAAAATCAGATTTTAAAAGATTGATAAAATGTGCAATGATTACTCGTTTTGCCAATGCACCGTTGGTAACACGTGAAAGCAATTTTTTGGTTTAACTATTTGACCATGATTTCATATATGCTATAAAAATTTGCAAGTGTTACTTGCTACATTAGCCTCAACAATAATGATGAATTTCCCAAAATTATTTTATGTGATTTCCAGTTTGATCTCATATTCCAGTGGAGAGATTAGCTTGAAATCACTTAGCTGTAACTTTGAGAATGATCTCTGTGGAAGTTGGAAGATTGTTAACAAGGATAATGTCAAAACCAGTGGTTGGTACCTGACTAATTCAAGCAAGATTGAACCAGGAGCTGATCACACTGGTGAGATTATTCCAAAGCCACTCAAATTTGGCACTTGGCTTACGAGTTATCATCAGAACGAGCAAAACTACACAAAAATCGATCAAGATATATTTCAAAGTAATCAGCCAATTCAAAAATATCCGGTAATATACTTGCCATTAAACTTGAAAAATAATAATTGAATTCAAACTTAATTTACTTAATTTATTCACAGGAGTCATCGTGTTTCACATTTTGGTACTATTTTTATGGATTCCTAGAAGCAGAGCTTTCGGTTCACTTTATCGACTCAGCCACCATGCTTTCGAGAGAAGAAATTTGGAGTGAAACCATGCCAAAAGAACGAAACTGGATTCAGGTGTCTTTAGATCTTCCGCCGTTAACCACGTTAAATTACATTAGTTTTGTCGCCAAAACCAGCGGAAGTGTTGTAATGGGCCTAGATGACATTTCCTGGCACAACGAAAGCTGTCCCCAGGTGGCACAGTTTTGCGACTTTGAGCAAGATTTTTGTGCGTGGAATAGTGTGGGAGAAGGAATGCACCGGTTGATTGGTTATGATCATACGCTGGACACCGAGTTTGGACACTTTGTGGAACCTAACGCCGTTGACTATGAAACTATTTCCGGATTGCAACTTCAAATCAAAAGTTTACCGTTTCATCTGGATAATGATCCCACTGCCAATGTGTTTTGTTTTAGCTTTTATGTGTATGCTCTTGTTAAAAAAGTGCATAACGAGACGGAAAAGGCCAAAATTTCGATATCCCTGCAAAATGAGGTAGGTGTTAAATTAAAATTGAATCTTCAGCAGCTTTAATATGTGTTTGATAATAATTGCTGTTGGTTACTAATTAGTTTCTTTTACTCACATACTATCTTTTACTTGGAATCTTACATTGCAATCTAAACACTCACTTATTGCATTGGCATTATGGCATTGCAGGGAAAACCAATTCTACATTGTTAAAAAAATATTGTTTGGTTATAACATGACATTGAGCAATTTAAGAAAAATTGGCTTATAACTCTACAATTTAAAAAAATTTAGTTTATAAGCGTTGATGATTTTAAATGTGTTTATAAATTGACATTTTAAAATTAAAAGTCTATGACAACAATTGGTCGAGTTATAACCAGAAACGTGCTTAATGTTGGTTTATAACCGGACAGTATTTTAAACAGTGTAAAAAACGTTACTTTAATAACAAAAAAAACTGCCGAAAAATCTTCGATATTAATACACAGAGTTGGCTATTTCTGAAATCCCTAATTTATTCAATAAGCTAGTTTTGTTAAATAGCTTGGATAGAAACAGTTACTAATACATTGTTAAAAATACTGTTTGGTTATAAGCTGACATTGAGCACGTTTCTGGTTATAAGTCGACAAGTCTTTGTCATAGACTTTCAATGTAAACAATGTATGTTTATAAGCAAACATTTAAGAAAATCAACGCTTATAAGCTGACTTTTTTTAAATTGCAGGGTTATAAGCGGACTTTTCTTAAATTGTCACCTTATAAGCTGGAATTTTTGAAATTGTAAGGTTATAACCAGACAGTATTTTTAACCGTGCATTCAATGACTCGAACAGTAACAATCCCAATAATCCTTAAACTATACAAACAGCTCTTCAAAAAGGCTTCATGAGGGCAAACCCTGATTTTGTGTACTCCCAAACCCCTCCTATTTTTGATATCGCTATATGTACATGTCTCCATTATGAGATCCTTTAAATATATATATATATATATGGTCATACCTTTGCAAATGTATTCCTATACTTGATGGCAAGCTTGTAAAAGAAGGGAATTTTGTTCCACGGAATCCATCCACCATGGCTGCGGTCATTAAACATAAAAACCCTCAGTTGTTCCATAACCAGTTCAAGAGGAAATCGAAGATTGAAACGCATTGCAACACCAGCGTAACCCAGAAATCTCTCGTAGAAGGGAGACACTTTGATCCAGAAGTAGTCTTCTAACTCTAGCCCTTCGAGTCGTTGTAGCTCTTCGGGTGAGGCTTCATCGAAAATGTTGATGTACATACTGGCAAGTTCTCTGATGAAGAGAAGTCGATATTCAAAATGTCGCTCAATGATTGTCATGATTGGTTTTGCCTAAGGTAATTGGGGGGAGAAAAAATGCTGTTAGTTGTTATTTGCGTTTGATTTGATTATTTTTACTCTTGTTTTTCTTATTGAATCAAACAGTGGCAGTATAATTGCAAATTTTTGCAAATTTTTCAAATTTAGATTTGAAAATAAATTTTGTAGTGTAAAAATTAAACGAATTTGCCAACTATTGACTAAAACTCGAATGTGTACATAATATACTAAAAATGTGCGTATACATATACTAAACATATACTAAATCCATATACTATACATACAGAAGTGTTTCAAGTTTTCTTTATCACCAAGCCATTGTAAGCTATGTAGCTTTTACAATGCATAAATCAAACATCGTCTTCTTCTTTCTTTGTTTCACTTTTCTATGTAAATTCAGAGAGTAAAAACGTGAAGCAACACTGTATATATACTAAAAATGTACATATACTAAACATATACTTAATACATATACTATATACATACAGTAGTGCTTCAAGTTTTACTTGCTTTACTTATTACCAAATCATTGTAAGCAGTGTAGCTTTTACAATGCATAAATCAAACACTGTTTACTTCTTTCTTTCCTTTACTTTTCTAAGAGTAAAACTTGAAGCACTACTGTATGTATAGTATATGTTTAGTATATTATGTACTACTTCAAAACTATAACTCTAAACTTAACTAGTATTTTAGTTTGAGAACTATAACTCTGAACTTAACCAGTAATTTTGTTCGAAAACTTTCTCCTACACTGGTTTGTGTTGAGGTTACTTTCAAGACTAGTTACACAAACCAGTGTATGAGAAAGTTTCCAAATAAATATACTGGTTAAGTTTAGTGTCATAGTTAAACCTATAGGTAGTGTTATCTTAGAACTATTTAGAGTGTCTCCAGAGTTGCGAATAAAACATAAATAAGCAATTCATAAAGAACCTAACTAATGTATTTTACGTATTGACTTGATTGCTAGCTTTGGTTTGTTTTTAAGTAGCTGCGTCTTTTATACTAGGAATAGTTAAATTGTCACGAGGTTTGTGAATTTCACTTTTATGTTTTATCCGCAACTTTGAGTGTCTCACAAGCCTCAAACATCCAAATTAACACTTACCCGGCACCGCTTAGCCCATTTAATAATGGTGATCAGATTGGTGTTATTGATATTCATCCGGACCGTCTTACTGAGAAGATGATGACCCAATACAAGACGAAATTCGTCCGTGCCATAGTGGAACACTTGGTAAGCCATGAGGTTCACATCGTTTGGTGTGAGAAATGTGCCCTGATGGGGAAGCCGTTCAAACTCGATTGTAAGCATCTCTTCAATGATCAACTGGAGTTTATAGTCTCCGTGAGTGAATGCAAAGCGGTAGAGACGAGCTACAGCGGGGTAATCATCCCAGAGCTCGCCATTGTTGAGAAAGCTCAGATATCGACACATCGTTTCGTGGGCAACGTTATGCAGTACAACCGGTCCCTTGGATCTATCATCTAAAGTTTTGCAAAACAATCAATTGGGTTATTAGTATAGCTCGTTTTCAGTGGGGTTTTTGTTTCACGTAGTAAGTAAATAATATGTATTTTTGTTAATTTCTTACCTTAAAGTTTTGTAAAATTATTGGCGCAAGTTTGATTATTGATTGTTTAAATATACTGTTTAAATTTTGAGTCATAGTTAAACCTATAGGTTGTGTTATATTAGAACTATTTAGGGTGTCTTCAGAGTTGCGAATAAAACATAAATGAGCATTTCACAAAGAACGTGACTCATGTATTTTACTCATAGACTTGACTGCTGGCTTCGGTTTTCTCTTTGCCTAGCCACTTGTCTGTTGTACTAGAAATAGTTAAATTGTCACGTAGTTTGCGAATTTCTCATTTATATGTTTTATTCCCAACTCTGTGTATATTACTTACTTTTCAATTGCCGATTCATTGCATTGAGTATCGTCCTACATGCCTTTTCAAGGACAAACTTTTTTGAAGTGATAAGCAAACGACCATTCAAAGAGAATACAAGTGAATCTCCTTGAGACGCTTTTGGCGTGGTATCCAAATGCACTTCGGGCACATCATCATACGACCCACTGATGACGTTAATTTTGACCATCTCAAACTCGTCTGTGAACTCCAAAAGCTCTTTCATGTACTCATATCGAATATCCTCGAGTCGGTGTCGACAGTAGATCTCCTTGCGAAACATGGTACGATCGTGAACCACATTCTCAAGTTTTGGCTTGAAACATTTGTTTTTCCCCATGGGAATATATCGGTACATCTTCACCAATTCAGCATACTCTCTTTCTTCTTCAGTCATATACACAACGGGCGCAACAAAAGTCCCATGAGCAATTGGACTTATAGGAATTTGTTTGGGCACTAACGCCACTCTCATTCGCTCCTTATCAATCAAATTATCCTTCTCAAGCTTTAATTTAAGACGCAAATTTAGATTGTTATTCTTCTTCTTATCTTCCTCAATCATCTTTGCCCGATGATGATTGGTAACCGCATGTTCAAACTTGATCTTCTCGAGAAAGTAGTTTGGATCGTTGCCAAGAACCGGTGTACGTTCAACGTATTCGGTCCACTTTTGTGGTTCCACATATTTCTTCCAATCCATGTAATTCCACTTATTACCCTGCCGCCAGTATCGAATCTCGGGTGAACCATGTAACACCAAAACATATTTTTTGGTGTACGGATAGAGAGGAATTGGTTGGTAAAGTGAAATAGTCTGTTGCTGCAGTTCACGTTCAGTTATCATACCGTAGGTTTTAGGTTTCTCCTGACGAATGTTGACTTTCTTCTTGGGAACGCCCAACGAAATCGATGCCATTGTGGTGCAAATAGCTTTGATAACTGATCCATCCTGTGGAGTTTCTCTTGGAATATACTTGAATTTTCTGAAGCTTTCAAGTTTAAACAAAATATCTGGATCATCTGGATCAAGTTGTATACTGTCAAAATCAAAACTCTCCGGCAACGGCTCTGGGCTACGGTTCTCTTTTCGTTTTTCGCGCTCTTGAACCTTTGCCAATCTCTTTGCACGCCTCTTTTCTGCTTTCTTCGCTTTGCGCTTTTTGCCAGTTTTGGGCCGCTCTCCAGTCGAACTACCCAATCGAATGCGGGCGAGTGTTGCTAATGGCGCAATAGTGGAACAACTTGCTGTAGACTGAATGTTTGTCATTTCATAATCACCAGTAGAAGTAGAAGGACAAGTTGATAAGCTCGAAGTTGAAGCTTTTTGAAACAAAGCGGCCAGATGGCTCTTTTTCACCTCTTTGAAAAAAGTCTGCAGGCTTAACCCTACCGCAACATCCATCTCATGATCCTCTTGGGCCTTCAGAGCTTTGTTTTGTTCTTCCTGGGTTTGGGCTATTGGTATTGAAGAGCTAGTACTGGCAAATGTGTACCCGTGATCTATAGAACGTTTGCCGCATTTGAACAGTTCCTGCTCGTTTGTATTCTGACTTTCCTTCAGTGGAGCTTTTGACGTGCCTGGTTGTTGATTCTCCCACAAACGTTTTAATTGCATCCTGCTTGCCTCTTGAAGCATCTCTTGCAGCTTTGAATTGCCACCGGCTTCCTTTCCTAGCTTGCGTTGGCACAATTCCATCAGTTGGCTTGGAGACAAACCTGGCACAATCTTTGCCAACATCTTCTTGTACTGTTCGCACTTTTGATTGATTGAGCGGTCCTCTGATTCACTTCTAGCTTTAAACTTTTCAGACCTGGCTTTGGGCGATAAACTTCTGGCTTTGGGCGTTTTACTTCCATGCGGAGTTTGATCACTGGCCCGGTGAAATCGTGGTGGATCGTATGTTGCCATATAACGTGCCCATTCCTCGCGTGTCATTTTATGCGACAAAGCGGGTATTTGCGTACCACTTGTTGAAGGTTGACATTTTGCTACTTCTTCCGCCAGTTTTTGCTCCATCTCGGCATTTGGATTTGAATTGTCTTCAACACACTCCAAACCGAGACTCATCCTTTTGGCCATTTCCAATTGTCGCTGCTCCAATTGTTCTCGCATCCGTTCGTGTTCCTTCTCGATTTCTTTCATCTTCTCTTCCTCGATACGTTTTTCCGTTTCTTTGATATTTTCCTCGTCATCATCGTAGATTTTCCCAACACCAACGTCACCTTTATTTCTTGGCATATTAGTGTTTATAATAAGAATTTCATTGCCATTCAAAAGTATACTATGATATCGAGGTGGCTTAAATAAATCCATGTCAATTTTCATGCCTTTTTCAGAAGTGGAATCTGTTTGACTCTTGACTTTTTCCTGCTTTGGACTTTCCAGCATCTTGGCTTCGAACTGACTGGTAATCATTTGGGGATTTAACTTGGGCATTGCTAGTGGAGCATTGTCTTTCTTCTCTTTCGGTGTCTTCTCAGGTTTACCATCTCCAATTGAAGCTATTTTAGCATCACTGACCTTGGTAGTACTAGACACATGTCCATAGTTAGATGTCGATTGCGGTAGTAGATTTGAACAAAAATCCATCAATTCATCTGCCGGTGTCTTAGTTAATGACTCATCTTCCAAATTCTTAAAGGCGGCAGTGAGAATTGCCTCAAACAACCCGGCACGAGTCTTAATCTGTTTGCCATCGTTTCCTGTAATTATTATAGAAAGAAACATATAAACATTTATTAGTTTAATGATTATATTACATAGGGATCTCAGCTTAATCCAATTGAAAATCGAATTGGAAGAAAAACAACACTTTAGGACCAATTATGAAGTTACTTTCGGAGAAAAGTGCAGTTTTATCTGGGGTTGGATTAAGCTAAGAGTATTAAGCTATATTACATAATAATACAATACAAAGTTGAGTGTTTATTTAAACATGAGTGACAGCTATGTACACCTAACGCTGCACTACAACATTGAGGGTTAGTTTCGTTGAAAGACTATAGATGGCGACTAATATCTGGCGCGACGAGTAACCTTTTGCTATCTTGCACTGGCGCAATTATTAACATTTTTGACCTAGCAATGGCGCGGTTGGTAACATTTTCTACCTAACACTGGTGCGATTGGAAGTGACAAAAATTGTCAAAATTTTAAACCCGAAACCCGACCCGCAACACGTTTCAAAAATAAAAAATTCAAAAAATTACCCGTATAACTTGAAGTCAACCCGAAAAGTACAACCCGTTTAACCTGTGGCGCAGTTGGTGACTTTTTGCAACATTGCATCTACCGCAATAAGTAAGCCTGTGCAACTTTGCACTAGCGCGATGAGTAAATCGGAACTTGTGCTTTTGAACCCCACACTTGATACGTTGCTTGTCTACAGACTACAAAACAACCTAACTGACTTTCATTGCCAACACTATTAGATATGGCCATGAAAACGTTCTAACTGCTTGATACTCTCACTGGACACGGGGCAGAATAACCATATCTTTTTAATTACCATCTGAGTCGCTGAGCCTAAACTTGCAAATCAGCTATCTTTATCTTAGGCCCAACTCAAAGATACGAGCATGATATCAAGTGTTGCAATGAACACCGTGCACCAAGTCAATCTAAATCACATTGATTAATTAATCAATTTGATCTGCTTTTCTCTTACTGTTAGCTCAAGGTAGATAAATACTGTCCAAGCTGTGCCCAGTACTTAAACGTGCCAAAAATATAATCTAACGGATGTGCGACGCATCACGTTACGATAATGACAAATTTAGTATAGAGTAGCCACATTGTTGCAGTACACTGTTAAAAATACTGTCTGGTTATAAGCTGACATTGAGCACGTTTCTGGTTATAACCTTACAATTTCAAAAATGCCAGCTTATAAGGTGACAATTTAAGAAAAG
>WURS02036725.1:0-11401 GCA_011762765.2 Rhinocypha anisoptera
AATTCTTTGGTAACAATACAAAGTTACTTTAATAATAGAAGGAATAAAAATAAAAGTACACTCACCAATCACCAGTACCGGAAGCGGGACACAATACTTCAGGCACAAAAAACAAATATACTAACTAAGAAGTAATAATAAGTCACAAAAAACTAATTCGCAGGTAACCACAGAAACTACTAAGTAAAACTAGAAAGCAACTAGGAGCCAACACAACACTTAAACTAGCACTAAAACATACAAACAGGCACACAGGCTCGAACAATAGCTTGCGCAGGAAGCAGCAGGCAGGTAGGTAACCCGCAAGGCAGGTAGGCAGGAGGGTGCGTCCCAAACGTCCGATCCCTTCGAGAGCCAGGTAGAGAATGATGAAGTATCCGGTACAGAAAGTGTTGCAGCTAGTAAAAATTATTGTTTGGGATGAATGTACAATAGCAAACAAAACCTCGCTCGAGGCTCTTTATCGATTATTTATTTATTTATTTATCAAAAAACAGCGCAAGAAGCCTTTACATTGAATGTATAACAGTTTCTATAAATAACAGAAACAACACAAGGATCTCATTAAATAAAATAAAGCAGGAGAAGCAAACAGCGGGATCATATATACAAAAAGGAAAGATATGAATATGGAAAGGGGAAAGAAAGACAGGGGAAACTACTTGAAGCTATTAACGGGTTGTATATTTATGATGGATATGAATGAAAGATAAGATGGGGTAATACAGGATCCATTCAAAAAGTATCGGGACTGGTTCGCTGTAACCTCAATGGAGCGATGGATGGGGGGTCCGACAGGTTGGTTCGGTAGAGGGGTTCCCCACCACTCAGGTGCACTTTAGTTCAGTCGCCTGCAGGCATGCGTTGAGACAGGAGGTGGATTTTTTAACTTGTGATTTTTTGTGGTGTCGTCGCGCCAGAATGGAGCGCACCGTCAAGCAACGCTACACCGTGAAGTTTTGCTTTAAACTCGGAAAATCCGCGTCGGAGACCGTTGAACTCATTTAACATGCTTATGGGGATGATTCTTTAAGCCGTACGAGAGCTTTTGAGTGGCACAAAATGTTTAAGGAAGGCCGGGAGCTCATCGAAGACGAGAACCGCGTCGGACGCCCAACGACCGTTCGAACCGATGCTCAAGTGGCCAAAGTGAAAAAATTTTGCACTCCCACAGGCGTGTAACCATCGCCCTTATCAGTGACCCGACCGGCCTTTCAGGCGGAGCCGTCCACACCATTGTAACAAAGGATATTGCGATGAGGAAAGTGTGCGCGTGGCTGGTGCTGACAGTCTTGAGTCACCATGACAACGCGTCGTGGCACGGTGCGTTTGTTGTGCGGCAGCCGCTGGCGAAATTCGGCAACGTTGCCTCACTCCTCCTACAGCCCATACCTGGCTCCACCTGACTTTTTTTGTTTCCGCGAATTAAAAGAGAGCTCAAAGGACATCGATTCGACTCCATCGAGGCGGTTCAAGCGGCGACGACAAAGGCTCTCAACAGTACTCCGGAAACTGACTTTCAGCGGGTTTTTGACGATTGTAGACGCGCCGAACTAAGTATTTCGATGCAGGAGGAATGTATTTTGAGGATTATTAAGTAATTGTAATGATACCTGCAATAAATTTTGATTTTTGGAACCAGTCCCGATACTTATTGAATGGACCCTGTACAAGTCATACGGGAACAAAATCAATTAACACTTAATTTTTAAAAACATTCAAGATAATGCACATATAATACACTAGCTAGCCTAACCATTATCTCCGAGCTTGCGGTCATCTTTATTTTGGTTTCTAATTGTGCGTAGAAAAAAATAGACATTTTATATCTGTCTGTTCGACAGGCTATCTCTCTGATTTTATGAGCGTGATCTGATCAACCGTAGTATGTCGGGGCCCGTAATACATTTCTGACTTCTTCGCTGAAGTGTTCTTCCTGAAATGTACATAGTAAATGTGAACTGTACTTCAAACCTACGCTGTACGAGTTGGTCGTAACAACCTTTCACAAATCTAGCTGCTCTACGCTACACTCGTACTAACCCCAAAACTAATATTGCCTCATGAGTATCTCCCACACACTTGACGCGTGTCCGAGATAAGCCCTGACAAATAAAAACTATTCTGTTCCTCTCATTACATTTCCCTAGGACCCGTCTTAATATCCTAACTTTTAATTTGCCATTCTACAAATCTCCCGAACATGTTTCCCGCACGACAGATCTTTCGTTATCGTAACACCTAAATATGTCGTACACTCTACGTTAATTAAACTTGTTTCCTTGACGCTGTTAAAGTTTTCGAGTGTAGTGGACTTCCTCCAAAAATTCATCCTAACGCATTTAAAAAAATTTAATTCTAATTCCCATACCTCACACTACTTGAATCGCATTCAGGTCCTTCGTCAATGATCCCTATCTTCCACACAGCAAATATCTCTCTAAACTACTGAAACATCTGCAAAGAGGCGAAGATTGCTGTGATTGTGGTCTGGTGATATATATTTTATGTGTAAGAATACACTACTCTGAAGGCACATCAAAAGAGAAAATTATGATGACGGTGTTTTTACAGTTATAAAGGAAGTAATAGAATAGATATTGAGATATATATGACGCAAACTTTGTGGATGTTCATGAATATTCATTTGGCACGGCCTTATTACGTAGCCTTGCAACACCATCAGATGATACAACACCTGAAGATGTAGCAAGGCTACGAAACCATGGCCGTGCCAAATAAATATTCGTGTGGAAATAGCAGCGTAACTTCTTTCACCCCCAGGTATTGAGACATTTATGCTTGTGGAAACCTAATTGGAGAGTATCTTATATCCCTTGCTCACGGTAAAATTTTTGGAAAACCGAGTTTTACAAAAACGCTTTATGAAATGGGGCTGGTTCTATTACCATAAAGTCGTTTTATAAAATTGCCAATGAGAAGCGAGTCTCCTATAACGACGCCACCTAGTGGCATGGAAACGAAATGATACAAAACGTAAATAAAAATTCTCAAAGATGGCAGGTATTTGAGATATACAAGCTGTTTCTTTGCTTTTGGATGATTACCAAAAGTATGAATGCCTTTATGCAGTGAAGTCACCAATTGATCATAATAGAAATACAAGGCACGATGCAGAGAAAAAGATTACTATAGCCTAGTTGCTTTGGAATGGTCCTTCTCGGTGACCTGTGGGTGGAGCTATGACTACCTACATCCCCTCACGGCCTTACTTCCCCTTCTTTACACTCTCACTCACACACTGGACGAGATGAAAACAGTTTTGCCAATTTTCATCACACCGGCGAGGAAAAATTAATATAACTAGAATATAAATTTTCAGGACTTTGGAAGAGATAACGTCCCTGACATCAGCAAAAGGAATGATAGCAAACCGCTTTTCTCGTTCTTCTTAAACTCCATGGCTTGATCCAACACTTTCTAGAGCACCTTTTGTTCTTTTTTCTATAGCTCTGCATGCAATAGAACTAAAGATCTATCATTTTTGTGGTGGCATATTTACGAAATACCAGTATGAGTACCACAGCAAGTTGAGAAACATCTGACGTAAATATCCAAAGGGTGCAAGGAACTCATCATCAAAAGTACAATTGTTTTTCCAGTCATCTCATATATGGCAGACCGGTGTACTTAGTTTTATGAAAAGTTATAAGAAAAATTTTACGGAGAACAATCCAAGAAATTTTACAAAAGATTTTACGAAATATTTTATTTAACCGTTTTTAAAGATACGAACAATGAAGGTATGAAGAGGCTGACATGTGACATGATAATTGCCACAAACCAATTTCCGACTGCTAACCTAAGATGGTGATCAATAAATACGGTTGAGGACCTTGGCGACCAATTTTTTATCCTTTTTTTTAATTAGATACTGCTTAAGGAAAACCCTGGTTAAATCAGCAAGCCTTAAAGAAAATGGTAGAAGTGTAAGACACAGCTTTCATTAACTTCTTTAATTTTGTTGTGGGTGTCTTGAATGAAAGTTTTTGCTTACATATATTGCATGAAGCAATTTCTCTATTCAGGGGGGAGAAAAATTCCCATACTTCACTTCACTTTCTTTTTTCCATTTTTATTTCTGAAAATAAACACCGAAAATAACCACTATCATAAGCGGACTTGCGCCCTCAACTGTTTCACTTCTTTTTTAAGCAGCGAAGGGCGCATTCATAATCGCAATCACAACTTTCTCATGAACTGTGACTGGATCACAGTTCACAGTTTTTCGGCGACTGCGACTCGATCACAGGTTTATCGGAGAGTGTGAGTCGTTCACAGATCACAGGTTTGAGACACGATCACAGTGCTCGCAACCAGTTATCACTCACCACTAGCGCCGTCACAGTTAAAATCGCAATCACATGTTTTTCAGGGACTGAATCACAGTTTGTTATTGCTACTTCTCAGTATCTGTGACTCGATCACAGTTTGCGATATATCGCTCATCACTAAAATGAAATAGGCGGGTTATACTTAGTATGTCTTGCTGCAAGCAGCCGGTGCAGGTAGGTTCCATGATTTATCTGTCGGAGACGGGCTTCTTCCCTGCAGCGCGAGACGTAATTCGTCCCTCGACGTAAAACGAGACAGTCCCCCCCCCCCCTAAATTTTCCGCGTCTGACATACTATGGATCTTTGAAAGAGATCCCCCGCATGGACGCGAGTCCGGGAACAGAGGTTTCCCAATGTGCCGTAGCGGAAGTGATTACGCCCAACGTCTGAAGGACGACATTGTGAGCTGGTGGATGTGTTCTCGTTGGGGTTAATGATCGCGCGCCTATTGTACTGTTTTAATAGTGGCCTCTGCCGACGAGATTTTGCATGATTGCTCTCTGACTATTTTCCTGAATGTCGAACGGTGCTGTCAGCCGTGAGACTTTATTTCCATAGGTAAAATAACCACCGCGGTCATTTGAAAGAAACTGATCGATTCACGCCAGAGGCGACGATGACGTTTACTTGTTACTGTTTATTTCACTCGGGAGGGCGAAAATAATGAGTTACAAAGTGTGTTGTAGAATATTAAATCGAGTAATGATGAAAAGCTAGGCTGAATATGAAGCTAGAAGGGAATAAATTAGAATAGGTAGAAAATTTCAATTGTTTGGGAAGCATCATAGAGGAAAATGGACGTAGTGTCATGGATATCAGACGAAGAATTGCATGAACAAAAGAGGCCTTTGCGAAAAGGAAAGATTTAGTGAGAGGGACCATAAATAAAGATTTGAAGAAAAGATTAGTGAAAACCCTAATATGGAGCGTAGTACTATATGGATCCGAAACATGGTCCATGAGGAAGGATGATGAGAATAGATTGGAGGTTTTTGAGATGCGGGTTTGGCGACGGATGGAAAAGGTGAAGTGGACAGAAAGGAAAACGAACGAAGAAGTTTTTAGAGAATGGTAGGGGAGGAGAGGCGTTTGCTGCGAGAGATCCGAAAAAGACGAGAAAAGTGGATGGAAGGGGTACTCAGAGGAAATGAGTTGTTGAAGGTTGTAATAGAGGGTAGAATGTTGGGTAAGAGGGGTATGGGTAGGAAGAGAATAGGGATTTTGGACAGTATGATGGGGGGGTAGGAAGTTCACAGAATTGTTGAGGGATTGTAGTTAGATGTTATGCGGCCAACCTAAGCTCAGGCTCATCAAAAAACCTTCCTTAACCGGTAGATATTACCCTTCATTCAATGATGAAAATGTATCAAATAGCAGCAGAAAAAACATTGAATTGAAAAAATGGTCATAATAATATAGCTCTTGAACTCGTCTTCATATTTGCTTCCAGCATATTCTTCGTGGTATATAATTAAGGATGTGAGATGTTAACATAGAGATAATTATAATTCTTGTTTACCTTACTTTTTCAACAACATGATTTCCGCCTGTGCTGCTCCAAAATTATAGTTTATTCAACAAGGTGTCGCACACGTTTGTCTTATACAAGGCTCACCTAATTTTACCTAATTAGCGGCTCACTATTGAACCTCGCACTTCACCCCTACGGTCATTTATCCATAAGCGTCGTTGCTACGTGGGATCACCAGAAAATAACGAGAATTATTTCGCAATAAAAAAACGTGGATTGTTCCAGAACTATTTTACGATGTAGTCACCTTCAAAAATGATTTCAATCGGACGTAATATACGTGTCCCAATATTTTCCAATTGGTTGAAAATGTTTTTTTTAAACTCATTATTTCATCGCTTTTTAGTACCATGGGTGAATTTTATTTTTTTTACCTCTGCCACGTTCTAAAAACGCCTCGTTTTCCGGCTTCAGGTTATTCATTCCTGTGAATGAAAAGAAGTCAAAGGGGGCGAGATAAAGTGAATAGGGTTGGTGGGAAGCCATAGTCAGTCGGTTTTTGGCCAAAAACTGCCCAATACTCAACGTCGTGTGCGCAGGGGCGTTGTCGTGATAGAGGGGCCACTTCCCTGAATGCCACAATGCACGCCGTTTTTTCTCACCACCGCAATCAACCGATTTAGAATTCAATGGCAGTAAAGGCCGGTTCACATTGAACATAAGAACACAACTTAAGGACATAACTCAGACATAACTTAAGCCCTAAATCTTTTATCGTTCACAATGGCCTATGTCTACTAAGTTCAACCAATGAGATAACGTCATTCATTTTCTAAGTTGACCAATGAGGACGTTTCTACTTTCCCTTGTTTTGTCTGTTAGCAGACACTGAAGGAAACAATTGCGGTGAAACTCGGAATTGAGTTGCGAAAGTAATTTTCATTTTTCACTATATCAATTAACACGGACTCCATGTTTTGTTTTAGGTTTGTTTTTGTTGGTACTTTACTTTCTGGCCACTGCTGGAGATAGTGTGCACACCACGAACGCTTGTGATTGGATAACTTTAGAACTCACTCTCCGTCGTGATTGGGCAACTTTAAGACATTACGTAAAAGATGAACATGGGGCATCATTCGCGTTATGTCAAGTTCTTAAGTTATGTTAAGGCGTATTGTGAACGGTCTCGTTCCCACGCATATGGTCAACTCTTAATTTCTTAAGCTAAGTTCTTACGTTATGTTTTTAGGTTCAAAGAGAACCGGCCGTAATTCTGGTTGACTGTGGTACGCTGAGGAAGAAATCCATGGTGGAGGATCCCCTAATGTGAAAAAAAACAAAACCAACATTGTATTCAAGTTGGATTTCACCTTCTTCACTCTCCTCGATTTTGATAATGGACCAGTCTTCCAATGGCTGCATTGCTGCTTGGTTTCTGAGTCGTACCCACATATCCACCACGATTCGACAGCTGTGTAATGGCTTTAGGTGAAAATCCGGATCGATTCTCATTATTTTTGGGCAAACTTATCACTGCAGGGAGTGATTTTACCTCTAAAACTAAACGTTGACAAATTTGGAAGCGGACCTCAGGTGGTTCAAACTAAAACTCGAAATCTTACGACAATCAATAACGATACTCTCATTTTTTTGGTCATTTGGCCTTCCAGGTACTTATATTGCCCTTCGTCGGCACCTGTAACTTCGGCGCAATAATTTTGATCGATTAATCCTTTTGCAGTATTTTTCCTCCATGTGAAGCACAATCGGAGGAATTATTAAGTAATAATGTTACACATTCCAATATGACCCCTCGTCTAGGCGTCATCTTCTCTTTTCAGGCGTTTGCAAGGCGAACAAAAAATTCAGTGTCAGATCATAACCCATCAGTAACCTCCTTTAGAAGGAAACATGCGGGAAAATTGACTGGCGAAATTGGCCTCGGCCAAAGACTAAATTTCGAATGTAATTTTTCAAGTGCATTTTGTGTGGATTGAAATTTTACAAGCTAAAAATTGTTGCAAGTGTAATCTACATCTGCGCATGCGAAATACCCTCAAAGCCCCCTTGCCATGGTTGTTATATCGAATTGAATGTTGAATTGTAGTTCTGAAGGTTGAATTGTAGTTCTGTTGAAGGTTGAATTGCAGGTTGAATTGTTGATTGAAGATTGAATTGTAGGTTGAATAATTGAAGGTTGAATTGTAGTTCTGTTTTCAGAATCGTAGTGCAAATATGAAACACGATTGACTTTGACAGCGTTAAGCCACTGAAACTGAACAGTTGTAGTGGGTCTCAATGAAGGCCATCTATTAATTTTTTAAGTGTTTTTTTTGTTCACAGCTATTTTTAAAAAATTGAGGTGCCATATTCTGATTTTTTTAAAAATTCGATATCAAATCCCTCTAATCTGGGTGCCAAATTCTTCGAGAGTATTACAGCCATGGTATAACTAGCTCTAAACCGCTCCCTACCGTAACTTTTTCTTCTGGACATTTCCGAACCTTTCGTTTAAATGGAACCAAATCTCTTCAATGCCGCTCCGCAGATATCACGAACGTCACTTCCACTGTTAAGTGGCACCAATGTATTTAAACTTGCTCCGTCGTGTTTATTTCCATCCCTCCGTGAGATTCTGATGAAGGAAATTGTATGGAGTACATATATTTTACATTTTATCCATTCGTGGCCCCTAAAGAAACAAGAGGTACATAGTCATGTATATTTATATGACAGTCTTATGGGAGGGTGAGCATGTTGAGGTCGTAGTTTGGACGCAGAAGTAGACGTAGAGTGGACGTAGATGAATCACTTGGTACGCTAATATGCAAGCATTATTATCCATGGATAATACACATCCCACGTTCAGAGATAATATCATTCGGTACGTCCCTCCTAATCAGCTCTCCACTGCTTTGATAGAATTTTGGGCTCATGGGGAATCGGGTTAACTCTAAATTGTTTCGTGATTTACATCGTTTTGATTCCGTGCAGGGATTCCCTCTATAAAAGATTAGGTATTATCCCGTGATCAACTCCAGGCCAATTCAAGATGGACTTCATTTACTGATGAAGGCTAAGACTAGTCCCCTTTAAATATGGTGGTTTTCCTTCGACCTCATTTAGTACGTAATGGACACTTTTTAATGAGGCAATTCATGGGTGAATATCCGGAATAGCATTACACTGGTTTTTGAATACCACGAATTTTTTTGTTTACCGAAAAAAATTTAACATTTCCTTTTCATTAAGAGATGTTACACCAATAAAAGATAGGTTTCTGTTGGCTCTATTAATCATTAACATGAAAAAAACTTCCGTTTTTTCCGCGAACCGTAATCTTTTTCTTTCTTTCCATATCTTCTGTGATCATTATTCTTTTACTTTAAAAAAAAGAATAAGTCATATTCAAGTTCCCCGTTCTTTCTGCTTCCTTTATTATCTTCCGAAATGCCTATTTTTTCGATAACTTTGCCTCGCTGTCCTAACATTTTAACCCGTAATACACTCTTCAGGGTCCGATTTCCTTTTAATGTCGTCCTTATTAGTTTCTGTTGTCATAGTACTTCTCCCAAAAAAATCTCATTTCCTTTGCCAACATGCCTCTCTAATAACTCTTCATTTTCATGATTTTCAAGATGATAATGCCCACGAAGCGACGCGGTAGCTGCTGAGTCCCTTATCGCTCATGTCACTTAGAATTGCATGCATCCGGAAGGCTGACTCCGACGTTTCGAATCGAAATGGCGGAACCCCCCATAACAATCATCAGCCACGGATATATATATATATATATATTTAGTGCCTTCCCTGTGTTGTGTTTTCCGCGAGAGCCGACGCATGAGCAATAGAATGTGTGACACGCTCCCGTTCCCCAGCGTCCTAATAATTTCCGGCTCGCTTCCGAGAGTCTTTCGGAAGCTCTCACGGCAGCATTGACGACGACTTTAATTTTCTGCATTCTTGATTCTCTCCTGCACAAAGAGAGAGAGAGAGAGATAGTGACAGGGAGAGAGACTCGCGCATGTGTCGTGCTTCCTAGTGTCCCTGCCAAGGCACGCGAAAAAGAGATGAGAGAGGAAGTATGGTGGAAGGAAAGAATGGTGCAACTACAGTCGGAGAAGAGAGACGTGAACATTAAAAAAAAACAGTTGAAGGTGGTAGGGAGGTGGAGGGAGACAGCCTCGTGTACCCATACATACATTCATTTATCGTATCCCATCTCCCTTGGCTGGTATCGATTCCCAGTACTGCTTTCTTTTGTTCCAAAACAAAAGAAAAACCAGGCGAACTAGGGTGGGTTTTTTTGCAGATACCTTGGGGATCGTGTAGTTACAATTCCTCAACTTTGATGAAACGAACCAACCCATTGAGATGGAAAAGAAGAAATTTCACCTTCCTCCACTGGAAAAGTCCTGTGCCCAGCCATGAAACCAACTAACAAAACGGCTATTGGCACAGGAAAACGAATAAAGGGGAACACTCTGCCATAACGCTATAATTGGGGACGGAATCGTTCATTGAATGATTCCGCGAATAATCTGAGACCTCACGTTTTTAATCCACACGAATTACCGCGTGAGCTAAAGGTCTCGTTCGGTTAATTTCACGCTTCAGAGGGAAATTAATTCCAGTCATTCGCTCACATTCAGCCACGGAGCTTCTTTTGTCGAACGATTGATTGCTCATGGCTCGTTTTTACTTTCGCTGGGATAGATGGTCGCCGTGAGCTCTCGCAAATCCATATTTCGGTCCGGGGATATGACGTTAAATTTTATAAACCGTTATTACCTCTACCAGGGTACTTGAAAGAATTATCATTGGCGTTTTATGGCTTGATGAATCTTAATTACTGTGAATTTTTTGATGTGGAAATGCGCACCAATCTCTGAAACTTCGTCAGGTAACCACTTTCTCGGTCTCTCTCATTTGTCTGCGGGGATTTGCGTGCTGAGCGACAGCAGAAGGCGTCGACGGAGCTTTTCGCCCTCAGGTCAGATCATTCTTTCTCCCTTCTCAGAGTCGAAGCCGTCTGATTCTGTCGTCGTTGAAAAAGTCTTGCACAGAGAGAGAGAGAGAGGGAGAGGATCGATCGCTTGCTTAATTTGCCACTTAAAAAAAAAGTGAAGACTGCCTCTCGAGCGTGGAAAAAAATACAAGGCTCTGGGGCGCAAGGTATTGTTGTTATTTTTTATTTTTTCTGTGGTGGAGGATCTACACAGAGGGGGGGGGGGTAGGGAGAGGGAAAGGTAGAGGGGCAAGTCGCAGGTAAAAAGAGTAGGGTGAGAGGTGCAACAACGAGGTGGGAAATGGAGGGAGGGAGAGCGCAGAGGGCAGGAGGGAGGGAGGGAGACTGAAAAAAGAGAGAGAGAAGTGCGTGGATCCATGGGGGTTGGGCGATGAATGGTCCAGACGTATTATTCGGGGGAAGAGATGAGTGGCGAAGACGAAGGGGAAGGAATTTGTTTGCTTGGCGGGGGGAGGAGGGGTTGCGAGAAGGTGATTCTGTTTCATGGATACGCAGGGTGGGGTAGAGAGATGAGGTGGTAGTAAGAGGGGAGAAGCAGTCGGAAA
>WURS02036736.1:0-11401 GCA_011762765.2 Rhinocypha anisoptera
ATTTATTCGAACGTTTTATTGACGACAAAATCTGCGAGCATATAGTAACGGAAACAATGCGATACGCGAGTGAAGTTTGATCGAAACACGACTTTAGCGTTACTGTTAATGAAATTCGTATTTTCTTAGGGATTTTGATAATAAGTGGATATCACTCCCTTACTGATGAGCGCGACTATTGGTCAGAAGAGGACGATTTAAGTGTAAGCATTGTAAAAGAAGCCATGAGCCGGAGTAGTTTTTGGAATATCAAATACAACTTGTATTTTCAAAACAACAATCTTGCCAATCAAATCAAAAACGACAGATCATTTAAAGTCAAACCTTTGATTGATATGATCAATGAAAATTTTAAAAAGTTTGGAATTTTTGAAGAAAATCTTTCCATTGACGAGATGATTGTTAAATACTACGGATGTCATCCAATGAAACAATTTATTTGCTGTAAGCCTATCCGATTCGGATTCAAACTTTGGGCTATATGTGGCGCGTCAGGATATTGTTTTAAGTTCACTCTATACACCGGAAAAGAGCTTGACAAGCCCGAGTTGCCACTAGGATCGCGAGTTGTGTTGTCGAAGTTGGCAATAGTAGATTATCCTGAGAAGCATCACGTTTATTTTGATAATTTCTTTACCAGCTATAACTTACTGAAACAACTCAAAAAATGGGCTTTAGAGCAACTGGGACAGTGAGAGAGAACCGAATTTGTAAGTTCCCGTTGAAATCAAATAAGAAACTTGAGAAATCCGACCGAGGAGCTTTTGTTTTTCGATTTGACAATGCCAACAAGATACTTGTGGTCAAATGGCGAGATACCAAGTGCTTCAGTATTGCAACAAATTTTGATTTTATTGAACCTTGTCAGAAAGTAGTTCGTTGGTGCAAGAAGAACAAAGAGAAGAAAAATGTTTGTCAACCAAAACTAATACATAATTACAATCACAATATGGGAGGAGTAGATCATCATGATTGGTTGCTCGAAAATTACTCTATTTCAATTCGAAGCAAGAAGTGGTACTGGTGTCTCTTCACTCGAATTGTAGACATGAGCCTTGTTAACGCCTATCTCTTATATAAGAAAGTTCACCCACGAGACAAACTTGACCTCAAGGATTTTCGCCGTAAAGTGGCCAGGGCTTATCTGAAGAGAGGCAAGGATTCAAGGGACATAAGACGTAACTGGACTAGAAAACCAAAAGTTGAAGAAGACTTGCGGTATGATTTAATTAATCACATGATCTATCTAAGAGAAGAGCAACGACGATGCCAGTATGCAAAATGTACTTCTAAACCTAGAACTTATTGCAAGAAATGCAATGTTACGCTTTGTATAAAGTGTTTTGCTAGTTATCACACGAGAGAGTAATGTAAATATTAGTTTTGTAATTTTATTATAAATAATAATTATTAATTTGATCTAAATAAAGCATTTGCACATTGAATTATAATAAAAACCGTAAGAATACATTAGCTTCACTGCACTACATGGGACGCATTTTTTTGTTACTGCAATGCTCCAGTGTCCTCATATGAGGACAGTGCTTATCTTGAAGATGAAAAGTGATAAGAACTTTTTTAAAGTTTGGGAATTGTCAGTGCAATATAATTAATTAAATTTGAAAAAATCTTTTTAAAATTCCAACTGGAAATAGGTCTGGAGCATAATGGGTTAAATCAATAACTTAAAAATAATTTTTTATTATATGCATTAAAGAAAAGTTGTGCTATAAAATAGAATTGACTTTGACATCAATGGTTTAAATAAATTGAAAATTATTATTTTTTAATATATTATAAAGGGAAATTTACGAAATTGTGCGTTAAGTGTGTTGAGTGTGTTGAGTCTAGAGAAGTGATAAACATTAGACTTACCATAAGTATATCTAGCATAAATTTTCTTTCTCAAGTGTTTATCCTAAGTATATTCATTTTGTTGAAAATAATTTTAAATTAGTTTGTTTTAACGTCAGTATACTTGATGTTTGGGGTCATTATCACTGTCAAAACTAATGGCCTATTTGAGTTGAAATTAAGATTTAAAGTATATAAATAAATGTCGTATGTTTCGTGAGGATTTAATACGTTAAAGCTAATAACGTTAAAATTGACTAAATCTTGGTTTATCGACCGATAGTATTAACTAGAAGAATAGTCGAAAGTAAAAATTAAATAGAGAAAAAGACTATGAGTAAACAGTTTCAATAACACTCAGCTGTGCTAGCTTATAAATCAAAATGAGTGGATCGAAACAACAATTAGTTAAAAAATCATTATACTAAAAAATCACACTTTCCTAGAAAATCTGTAAAACATGCATAAGAGATTCGTTAATATACAATCAAATCAGTGATTGTTTAGTATATTAAACATTTAATTTCAAAACCACGGTTCTTCTTACTAGTTATTTCAAACCAGTATCCACAAGTTTTCCACAAGGCTCAATAGGCCATATATATATGTTACCGACCAAGTAGACAAACCAAAACGCAGTGTCACTTTGCCAAGGCCAAATTGCATTTTTAAATTTTACCGTACTACTTGGCCTAGGCAGAGTGTTACTTGGCCTAGGCAAAGTGCTGTTTTGTCTACTTTGCCGGTAACATATACAGAACAAAACAATCCAGATCGTTTGACCAAAATCCAATTTATACAATACAATGAAAAGTGCGCACAACACTCTTAAAAATCAGTTTCCGCCATATGGCAGAAATAAAAATTTATTTCCGCCATTTGGCGGAAATCAACAGTACATTTGATATGAAGGAATTTATTTCCTCAAAATGGTGGAAATAAATTTTTATTTCTGCCATATGGCGAAAACTGATTTTTTTACAGTGTGAAAGATAAGCTATACCAGTTACTTCGTTGAACTGCTCATTCTCATCTCCGGTGGTTTGCATGTTTAAGTTCAACTACTGATCTATTCGTTATAAGTTAAAGGCGGCCAACTGAAATCATTCATTACTCATAGGCTAAATATAAAGTTTGACATATGTTTTAGTTTAAACTTAGCTCATTTTTTAAAAGTCAATAGCTACGACATAATTACCAAATATCAAAACCCTGCATTGTCACTAGATAACCCTAGTGGGTCGTAAGTTGGTGCAACACATTCATTCTTTGGAAATTTTACATGACTGTTTTAGTGGACTTTGCTGTTGTAAACATTTTCATCAGATTTTGAATATTCAATTTTTCTTAATCGCTAAGATTTTGATTCACAGCGAGTTAATGCTAGGTTTCGATTTTCTATGAAAATTCTCACTTGTTCCTATCATTGATTTAATAGGCTGGCAGTTGTAACTTGCTGAGATCAGCTTAGATTGTTTGGTCTCAGCGTAGCTTTAGTCGGCCTCCTAGTTGCTTTCCCTCAACTTCTATGTCCAGTGCAGATTGTGATATGTAATCGAATAGAGCTTTTTGGACATGGCCGTGTAGTGTGGCCTACGAAATTGGTCAATTGGGGCTACTCCCGTATTGGCTCGCACCTTCTTATTATGGACTTTGTTGAGTCGATATTCAATATTCATATTGTAGTAATTCGCAGAATGAAATAAATAAGTTAAATTTAAATATGTCTCTAAATTTAACCAGCATTTTTGTTCGAAAATTTTCTCTTAAACTGGTTTGTATTGGGGCAAATTTTAAAACCAGTTACACAAATCAATGTATGAAAAAGTTACCGAACAAAAATGCTGGTTAAGTTTAGATCCATAGTTTAACATAACAATTTAAACTAGTACATTTATCATATTTAGTCAATGAGTCATGGTAGGTATGAAGTAGTGCGCCCCGTGTCAGTCATATGCGACGAGTTGGCCGATGTATCAAGTTGATCCTATCAACTGCCGCTAACCTTATCAAGTTTTTTATCTTGGGTAGCCGACCTGTTCCAAGCGTGAGTTTGTATAGTTTGCCACCCTTTAACGTGGACTTTCTTGCAAACTTAAGGCTTACTAAAGAAGATGAAGAAAAAGAGTTAATGAGCTCTTAATGGTAATTTTTATTACATGTTTTTAATAGACTAAATCCGGTTAAGAATTAAGAAATCGTTTACGAAAAATGGAAGCCAAAATAATTACAAAATTTTAGGTTTAAACAAATGAAAACTAACTGAAGTCCTCTGTGATCAAAAGATGTTTTGTCACCTCAATTCAAAGTTTACAGTAATGCGGCCAGTAGCACTCCACGGTTGCAAATTCCGTCAAGACAACTAAGTATGCCACAAAAGAATTAGAAATGAAGATATTCTGATACTCTCAATAGGTATCACCCGATTTGAGAAAGAACGAGAAGGTGCAATTCGATAATAGAGGTAACTCCAATTAAAGACAAAATCCATGAACAATAGCTCAGATCGTACAGTCATGCCCCAAGCTTTAAAGCTCCTGATTCGACTACAAAGTTATTATCTGCACTGGACATGGAAGTCGAAAAACACTACAACTGCCTGCCCGGAAAACAAATGATAATAACAAGCAATAATCTAAAATTATTCAAGCCCACTCTAAATTTACATGGAACGACAATTCAATGTGAACGGATCGGCTAGGCGAAGAATGGAAAAAAGCCATGTTGAAAATGTAAAATTGTCAAAGAATAAATGTGCCGCACCAACTTACCACCCAATAGCGCTATCTAGTGACGATGAAGTGAAATGGCAAAAGCAGTTGAGCAACTAAAAACTGCCACGACAGTAGAATTGACTTGTGGCAGGTCTGTCTGGGGAGCTGGCACTTGCTATCTCTAGTGCAATGGTGCAATCAAACCCGTCGCACTGGTTGAGTGAGTGTATATGTGTATATATGTGGCGTTGCATGGTGACCATACACTATTTGTCATTCTCACCATTACTCATCACACCCATTTTACTGTGTTGCTCGATTTCTATTCACTATCCGGTCTGTCAGAACTGGCTTGATTTTTTGTCACGTCACTGTTCGTTCGTCAGTTGAACTTGCGTTAGTTTAGTCATTTTTTGTGCAAATAAAACTACGCATTGTTGTGTTTATTGGAACAAACTGGTCACAATGCTTAATTTTCTAATGAATGAGGTTGTTATGCCTCTGTTCCAACACCCGGTATTCTTCGTGATAGAAGCATTGATTGTTGGAGTTGCTATCTGGTGCTTTGTCCATCGACGAACGCATGTTGATGTTCCCAAACTCACCGCTCGAGTATATTACTTTTATTTAGGTAACTAGTTCACTTTTATTACTTTATTTATTATATTAGGAAGAAGAAGAGTTAATTCGTGAATGGCAACCAGAACCGCTTGTACCGGACGTTGAACCAGGACACCATGCACTGAATCCCCGGATTGTTTCATCAACCTATGGCAAGTACATTGTGGTCAGCGATCAGAAGTGCCTCAATCTTGCAACACACAACTATTTGGGCATGGCTGAAGAACAAGAGTGTTTGGAAGAGGCAATCAAAGCTGTCAAAACATATGGCGTTGGTAGCTGTGGGCCTCGTGGTTTCTTTGGAACCGTTGGTAAGTTATTTTTTAATTATTTAAAAAAATAATTTAAATTGTTTTATATTCCATTAGATATTCACATTGATTTGGAAGAAGCAATTGCTAAGTTTTTGGGAACCGAAGAAGCAATTGTGTACTCGTATGGATATGCGGCGATTTCAAGTGCCATTCCCGCTTATTCTAAATTGAATGATATCATTTTTGTGTAATTATGCTTTAATAATTTTACAATTCTTGTTTAAAATATTCTTTTTTTGTAGTGATGAAGGAGTGAATTTTGCAATTCAACAAGGACTGATGGCTTCGCGTTCTACAATTCGCTACTTCAAACACAACGATGTTGCGGATTTGGCTCGTTTGCTTGAGGAACAAAGCATTTTGGATGACAAGGTTTAATTTATTTAAATTTTTAATATCAATTTAACATTGCCGATTAACAGAATCCAAAATTGGCAAAAACAATTGCAAGATTTTTGGTAGTGGAAGGTCTTTACATTAACTACGGAGATATCTGTCCTTTGAAGCAAATTGTAAGTACAGTCTTCCCCCGATATCAGAACCCCTCATATCCGAACTGGAAGTTTAAAAATTTAGTTTTTTATTTTTAATAATATTTAAAAAAGTACTGTATTTAACTATCTTGATTGCCCAATAAAGTCAAAATAGAAACGGTGACCGCTTGCAGTGCAAGCATGCCACTTGGTAGCCTTAAGCTTAAAACCTATCAGAGATATGGCAGCTAAGAAGAGATACACTTCTTCAAAACAAACAACTATCACATCATTTTTTGTAAATAGAATATATTATTCTTCTTTTTTTAAAGAAAACTTACTTAGATACGTTGTAGTTAATTAGTTAAATAAAATTTATTAAAAATATTAACTATTTTGTATATATTTTTACCTTTTCTTCCCCTATCTTAACTTTTCCATTATTCAAACTACCATCAACAATCATTGGTTCGGATATGGGAGAGAAGACTAGAAAAAAATTTGTTTGATAAATAGACTGACTCTGTGTGTATTGAAAATAGGTTTCGCTGGCACGTTCACACAAAGTGCGCGTGTTTGTTGATGACACGTGTGGATTTGGTGTTTTGGGTTCAACTGGCCGTGGCATTGTGGAACACACTGGAGTTGACCTCGAAGACCTTGATTTGGTAGCGGCCAGTCTTGAGTATGCTTGTGGTGCCTACGGTGGATTTTGTGCCGGAACACACTACGTAGTGGACCATCAACGTCTTTCGGGCCTCGGTTATTGCTTCTCGGCCTCAATGCCACCCTTGCAAGCTGCCTATGCGTACAAGGCAATTGAATTGATTCAAAGACGACCCAAGCTTATCAACCAATTGCACGATAACTGCACCGCCATGGACAAACTGCTTCAATCACTAAGTGGAGTGATGTCTGTTCAGGGGGATCCAATTTCACCAATCAAACACCTTCGATTTGCCGAACCAATCGAATTGGCTCTAAGCCGTCGCGATGAGAAACTTGACTCGATCAACCAACCACGTCTTCTCACCGTTCAGGATTATGACACTTTGCGACTTGAAAAAGTGGTTGAATTGGTAAGCAAGAAAAAATTTTTAGCAAGTGTTTTTTAATCTCTGTTAATAATACACTATTATAAATATTGTCTGGTTATAACCCAACATTAAGTACGTTTTGGGTTATAACTCAACAAGTCTTTGTATTAGACTTTCATTTTAAAAATGTAAGTTTATACGCAGACATTTTCGAAAATCAGCGCTTATAAACTGACTTTTTTAAAATATAGAATCATAAGCCAACTTTTCTTAAAAAGTCACTTTAAAAGATGATATTTTTGAAATTGTAATGTTATAACCAGACAGTATTTTAAAACAATGTAGTTATACATTGACATTAGACATGTTTCTGGTTATAACCTTACAGTTTAAAAAATAATTGCATCTAAGATAAGAAATTTAAAAAAAGTTGCCTTATAACTCTATAATTTTAAAAAATCAGTTTATAAGCGTTGATTTTCCAAAATGTTTGTTACATTTTTAAATTAAAAGTCTATTACAAAGACTTGTCGAGTTATAACCAGAAACGTGCTTATGTTAGGTTATAACAGTATTTTATTTTTTAATAGTAATGCTAATAATTTTTTTATGAATTCGCATATTAAAAGGCTCAAAACGAAGGATATTGTTTGACCATGGCTCGTTATCTGGAACGTGTTGAACACAAAGTGCCTAAACCAAGCGTTCGATTGATTGTTTCTAATGTACTGGAACAAGCAGAGCTTAACGCTGTTGCCAAGATGTTACTCAAAACATTCACCCTCGTTCAGCAAGAATTCTATCAAGGCAAATTTTAAATCATATATACATTCAATTTTCCTATTTGAAAATGCACTTTAGTAAACGAGAAGTAAATTTCCTTAATGTATCAGAAGTCCGTGTCACACATTTAGTTTCTTTATAAATTATTAAATATTGATTTGAAAAATGCATTTAACAAGGAACAATTTTGATTTTTAAAATTTTAATAAAATAATGTATTTTGAAAATAAACTAATAAAAAATATTTTAACTGTCAAAAAGGTAACAATTGTTTTATAATTTGGGAATACAACACAATTGCATTGAACAAAACATTTTGATTTGTTCATTCAATTTCGCGTCAAATGTAAACTCAATCTTATTAATTTTTAAACTCAAAATAAATTTTTTAATTGAATACCACAAAAAACAAAAACAATTTTTAATTACCATCAAATGAATGTATTTGTCTGTTTACCAATTAGTCAAAACAATCAAATTTTTTAAAATTAGTTGAGTAATTAATAATTAATAATTAACAAATAAAAGTTGTAATTGAACCATGATAATTGATTTAATATGAAAAAAATAAACAATAAAACCAGGTAAATCTTACTCTATCTGCAAATAAATTAAAATTTAGCAATTCAAATATTCTTATCAAATTAAAGAAGTTAATTTTTAAAATTGTATTTTCTTTCTCACTCACTCATTTAACTCCCCCTTTCTCTCTCTCTCTCTCTCTCTCTCTCTTAATTGTTCTACATCCTATTCACAAAAACATAATTTGTTTACAAATAAGTATAAAATTTGTTGGATTAGGAGAGATCAGATCAAACCGGATGTTAATTTGCTTTTAAAAAGGCAATCTCGGCAAGATGTTGGTTGCAACTCATCAATCTTGGTCACTCATCACCTTTTTGCTTGTAGTTAGCATTGTAGCACAAAGTGTGTGATGTGATGCCATTTAGCGCACACACACACCATGACTATCCAAGCTTTTGAGCACACTTTCAGAGAGCAACCAGACCTGTGCTTCCCCGTGGTTAGGGAGCGGAAACGATTAACTCAAGATAGTGACACACCACACACATACAAACACAATAACACATTTTATCCTTCATATACAAGTGTAAGCTCTTCAATCAACACTTTTATTACTGCCACATTGCTTCTTGATGTTTAGGATAAACTTTAAGATAGGAGATTAGATAATAAATCGACTAATCTGAAATCAATTGGAAATATTCAATTTCAATACATCAGCTTAAATTATATTTTTTACAAGAAGCAGACGGCGCTAAAAAGGATTGGAATTGGTTAAGCACAGTAAAAGTCTCACAGTACAAAAACGTGGGTGACAAAATACTAAAAAATGACAGAACATAGAAATTATATATCATATTATATACCATATTAATCATTAATATATAGGAGGTTAAGTTAATCATTTCAATGTTTTTCAACTTCGTTGTGCCAATCTTAAGTTTTATGTTTCAATTATTTTAAAATCTATATAGAATTTGATTTTTGTTATATATTGATTTAATTTGTAGCAAAAATTTTAAAATCATATAAAACTAATTTTTATTGTAAGCTCTTCAATCGGCACTTTATTACTTTTGGCATTGTTTAATGTTTAGGATAAACAAGGAGAAGTGTAGATAATAAATTTAAAATTCAATTGGCAATACTCAATTTCAATTTTTAGCAGTTTAAACTCAATTAATTTTATCATTTTAAACTTAAAGTTGTGAAAACTTAAAATTTAAGTTTCTTTATTTTAAAACTTTACCAAAATTTGATATTTGTTATCTACCAAGTAAAAACTTTGTGTAAATTTAATCAAATCAAAATAATATAAACTTTTCTAAATCAAAACTACATTACCTTACAAAATTGCTCAATATATTAATTTATACAATTAGAAATTTAATCTGTTAAGTAACTTTTGCTTTAGTTTTAGTTTGACACTCATCATATTTTTTTACAAGAAGGCTCGAGTTAAACTTGAGTTATCATAATTCAAAGAGCTATGCAAAAAAATCAAATTGAATTAAGCGAAAATTGGTTAAGTTGGAATTTCGAATCAAATTGACTGAGAATTTATAGATTTATTCACAAAATTAGAATCATAAAACAGAAAATTAGATTCGAATCTGTTAAAAATTCGAATAAGAACATCAAAAATTGAATTCAAGCGTAACTTTCACAATTTATAAACGTGGGTGGCAGAATTCTAAAAATGACAAAACATAGAACATTGAAAACCATGGTCATATTATTTGATATATATATAAAATTTTTAATTTATAATTAGTATATTATTTGAACTTTAAATGTTTTATATTTATTAGTAAGTATTGTTTAAATTTATCCAAAATCAAAATGTATTAGATTTTTAAATTAATATTAAGTACATATATTATCTAAAAATACGTATATCTTCAGAAATATCTTAAGTTGTTTAAATCATTTTAAATTGTTATAAATTATGTTTTAACCTACTTGTGTAGTATAGGTTTAGAACTCACACACACACACACACACCAATTTGATCGATACTAACGTATGCGTATTGCGTTTAGTCAGTTTGTTTTTGTTTGGTTCTCTTTCAGTTCGCCCAGAGCCAATCCAGAGCAGCACAACATTTAGGGGTTGGTAATCAAAGTCAATCACGCAATTAGTTTGGCTTGTAATGAGCATCTAGTGATGAGTGGCATCGAGGAGTGTCTCGAAAGTAAGTGCATCTTGCGGGCAACTCTTCTTGTTTCAAGAGCACAACTCTCTCTCCCCCTCTCTCTCTCACTCTCTCTCTTTCTCTCTATCCTCTCTTCCCCTATCTTTCCCACTCTCTCTCCCCTCTCTCTCTCTCACTGTCCCCCCCCTCTCTTTCTCACCGTCCCCCCCTCTCTCTCTTTCTTCTCTCCCCCTGCGGTTGCCATCTGCCACCCGGACTCCTCCTTATCCTTCTCCTTCAATCGTCCTCAATCTCTCCTCTTTCTATTTCCAACGTGACCCTCCGATCCACATTATTTTCCCTCGTTGTCTTCCTGTAACCTTTTTTTTTGCACGCCTCCGTGCTCCGCCATTTCCGACCCATTTCTATCCTGCTCCAGTCAACATTCACGACCCTCGGCGAACGAAACACCGCTGGCCTTGGACGTATACGATATGTACACACACGTCCGAGCAGAGTTAAGCTTCGAGAAGGCTGGGCGCAGCGAAAAATGAGGCGATTCTACGAAAATAAACATGCGTCCATCACTCTGCTTGCACGATAAAACTGTTCCCTGTCCCGAGATGGGGGCAATACAAATAAATTCTCGCAAATCAAATGGGTTCCTTAGCTGGCAATGCGGCGAGTGGAGGACGTTATTCTGTTGTCGGTATGCTCTGAGAAAATCAAAGAAACAGCCCTGGCGCGCCTCGGTGGTTTCTCCAATATATTTTATTTCGCATTCATAGGATGGAATATGCTCAAGTCGGATTTATAAGGAAGCGATGGATCTCGGTAAAGTAGCAGGTTATTGAACATATTAACTTTATCAAAGATCGAAGTTTCAGGCGTGATGCGGTGGAATTTTAACATGTTGAGTAAATTAGTGCAATTTTCCACAAAAATA
>WURS02036756.1:0-11401 GCA_011762765.2 Rhinocypha anisoptera
TACGCTTTCCCCCCATCCACAGTCTTCCTCCCACCTCCCCCCGCAACATCCCTCCACCCCAAGCCTCGAGGGGGTGGGTGGGAGAAGGTAAGAGCTGGAAATCTTTAAGGACGTCGGGGTGGCGCTGGTGGGAGGAGAGGACGGCGGGCACTTTGGGGGTAGAGAATGAATTAGTCGGGAAAGCCTCTCAGATTTACTCTCGGATGAACCATAACACTCGGCTGGAGGACGGGACTTAATATTGGAGGAAAAACGCAAGCACATAACGCAGTGTGCTCACGAGGCAACCTGAGACGTTCCCCCCAAGTTTCTAATGGTTGAGGTCCTGTTTGCGACAGGTTTGAATTATACCGTCCACAAACGGCGTAAGAGAATATAACCATACCTCCCTTCATGCAGGTAAGGGCGACACATAACATGAATATGAAACGGTTGGTGTTCTAAAGTCCGCGTCGTCATACTCCCTCCGGGCATCCAAAAACGGCCAACAGGGAATGAAGTATGGCCACCGGTGCAACGGAGGATAAGCACCGAAATCATGTTTTGATGCACGCATTAGTTTTGTCTCTTATACTTTTAAATTATCCGCGTGAGTAAGGGTGGCTTCTAGTTAGATCATCACGTTCGGCCCACAGTTAATACTCAGTAACGGTCAGTCCGTTACCCTCTTAATCAAGGGTGATGCCGGTTGGAAGAATAAATTAGCCTTGGAAAAGTTATGTGATTAGCATATTCGGTGTAGATGTTGTCATGATTATCATAATTTGTGCTTCAATGTAAATTTGACCTTAAATCAAAATAAATAAAAACGCTCATTTTTATTAAAGAAATAGTTTCGAAAATTCCAACATTGACCCAGGCGTCTTTACTTAGAGGAGGAAATAAGATGAAAATTTCGTTTTTAGTAAAAATAGTAGACTTTTGTCAGTTAAAAATTAAGTAAAAAAATTGTATTACATTTATTTAGCATTGAAATTTGATTTTTTGTTAGCATAAGTTTTCCCAGTTAGAACGGCTAATATCCTCCTTTGTATACTTTATTAAAATATTGGATAGGATTTACATCATGAACTGGAAAAACTAAAGCCATTTACCTTGTTATTTTTTAGAGATAAAATAGACTAAAGAAAATATATACTGCGTCAGAAGTACGCTTTTCTTTTAGAAGTAATTTTATTCATGAAAATACATGTTTAGAAATGTTTAAATTTAGCTACTCACATGGTTTAACTAGTTATTACTTTCTGTATTTAATTAAATAAAGTTAAAGATATATTTATTTTTAAAATGGAAGGTTTAACAGAGGTTATTTTTTTCAAGAAATGTCAATGGAATTTTGAGACAGTAAAAATGTTAACAAATTCAGTATCTTAAATTATTTTTAATCACTCTCATTACCTTTGACACTTAAAACAATTGATATTTATAGAGCTCTGATATATACTGCTTTTTTCCATGAAAAATAATCCAAAGAGTTGGAACATATGAGACTTAATTCGAAATGGTTTTCCTCCTCCAGGCAAAAAAATAATTTTGGTCTAACGTGCCCCATTATTTATACTGAAAAAAAAACAAACATTGCCTTCAAGAAATATTTGCGCAAATGGAAAAACTTGAGCTAATCCTTACATGGAGAAAAGTCGGGATACATATTTTGTTGCTCAGAATAATTCATAAAACGAAACGGAAATAGGCAATTCGAGGACTTTCTTTGTGAATTTCCATTGCGGAAATTAGACTGCTACTGGTAAATTTCCATTTCACAAAAAACTTGCTGGAAAAAATAAAAATTCAGCGGCACTGGGCATCAGTTCCCAGAATTCGTAGCGGTCGTTAACAGTAGCTTGATGCTAATAGTGTTTTCCTCGTAGTCCAGAATTGTGAATGTTGAAATAAGATTGGTAATTGTTTTACCACTTAGTATAGTTTTTGGGAATCATCAAATGTGTACTATTTATTTATGTATTAAGGACTGCCAACCTTCATAAATTTAGTGAATCTTATTTATATTTCGATATTGCAAAACTTTTATGTGAAGGCGCATGAGATTTTCGATGAAACCATATATTCCATCTCTCTTCTTATGTTCCGCATGAAAAAAATCTCTGAATCAGTGACTTCTCGAGATCCCGTATGCCATGCTCATTCCGGTCCGATACGTCTTATTTATTCGAGTCCATTTCCCAGAATGGTATGGAGCCGTGTGGGCCGCTAAGGAAAAGAGCTTATTTAATGCGCCTCCATTCAGTCAACGGCTAAATAACCAGATATTTACGTCGCATAAAACTCTATCAAACCTCTCTGGCAGATGAAATTTTTTCCCTTTCCCTACCCAAGCAATATAAATCCCCCCCTCCATCCTCCCCCCGAACGGGAGAGGGCGGGCGAAATAATCTTGATTCCCCGTCTCCGCATACATGAATGCATTCATTTCATTCCCTTAAGTAAGAATGTCGGACCGCAAACATCCTCATGTCGAGGGTCTCTCGCGATATCGTAAAACAAATATTATGAGGCATCTCGGTTGGCGCGGATGGAGGAGAGGGGAGGGAGGGAAAGCGGGGGGCGGGGGGTAAAGGGAGGGGTGTAGGGTCGTGGGACTCGAGTGCCGGGGAATTGAATGAACTTTCACTCCCTTTCTCCGCCCCCTCTCTCTCTCTCCCTCTTTCGCTCTCTCCCACTCACACTCTCTCTCTCTCTCGAAGATTTTCCGCATCGCAAGATGGCCGTCGGACCACTCAAAATGGTCGTCCTGTGCGGATGAAAAACGCACTCGGCCACGATCACTCGGATTGAAGTGGTGACCCCCGCCGCCATTGTCTCGTCGACGGCGGAAGAGTGAGAAGTCGTCAGAATCTCCTTCCCCGAACCCGCCTTCTCCCCTTGCCACTCTCACTCACTCTCTCATCTCCTCAAGTTCCGGGAGAGATGGGAGAGGGATATGAGCGGCGAGATAAGGGATAACGGCGGGTGGAGAAGGAGGCGGGAGGGCGTGGCAAACGGAAAAATTGGGGGGGAGGCGTTTTGGGGGGGAAGGGGGGTGAGGGGGAGAGAGAGGGGAATTGGGCGGACGCGATCACGTTGGACGTCGTCCAAGGCGACAAAAACCGCGGGAGGGTCGGTAGGTTCCTCCTCCATATCTCCCTTTCCCTCCCCCCTCCGGGGCGATGGAATTGCTGGATGTGAAAATATTTTGACGCATCGTCGGCTTGGGGGTGTTTTCGTGACGAAGAGGCGGCAGGGGTCGCGCGAGATAGGAGTCGAGGTCTCTCCCCCCCTTCGGACTCTCTTGTTACCCCGGTCGATTTTCGCAATGTGGCGCGAAGTGAGTGATATGAAAGAAGGGGGCGTGGTCGATGTGGGAAAGGCCAGGAAGAATGAATGGCGTCCGTTTCCCCCCCCCCCAAGCAGTGCACGGCGATTGAGGTCCATTCGGCAATTATTGCCCACTCGTATGGTACACCGTCATCCCTTACGTCCGTCGTATCGTGTAGGTCGTTCCGATTTAAGTATCTTGAATTCGACGAGGTCAAGTTTTATCTTTATATTAATTCGTAATTTTTATAACAGATACTACTGTGTCCAAAAAATAAGGTGAATCACTTATATAAAATTCGGGGGTATTATGAAAGCATAAAATTATTTTTCTGTTAGTTGGTTATACTGTCCTTGATATCAATACACAGTTTCAAGACAATATATTCAATTGTTGGAGAGCTACTCGTGTTTTTGTTAACATACAAAAAGTTAGTTTGTCGATTTTCACTGTCTGATTTTGTTGAGCAAAGAATTTGCATTACATTTTGTTTGCGGAATGAATATTCTGCCGCGGAAACGTTTGAAGGTGTTAAAGAAAGCCTTCGGTGATGAAGCTATTTCGTAAAACAATGTTTACAAGTGGTACAAAGACTGTAAACAAGGCAGAAAAAGAAGATGAACAACGTTCTGGCCGACCATCAAGGTCAACTGATGAACAAATCTCGTTTGGTTCCAAAAACGCAAAAAAAACTCATATCGTTACGCAACCATCGTATTCGCCTCATTTAGCGCCAAGAGTGACTATTCTGGCAATTCCCTAAACTCAGAAGACCACTCCGTGGACACCGTTTCAACTCCATCGGGGAAATAAAATCCGAATCGACGAAAGCATTTGAAGGCACTACCGGAAAAGGACTTTTCGGACTGTTTCTACAACTGAAAATAACGTTGGCATAAGTGCATTTTATCGGATGGGGATTACTTTGAAGGCGACGAAATTGATTTGGAAGAATAAATAATTTTTTTTTATTTTTTAAAACAAATACTTCTTTTTATAGACACAGTAGTATAGTTAAAAGAACTGTAACCGTTTTCGCTTTCGCCTACAGTGAAGGTTCGGTGCCTTAAAAAAAAGACGAAGCTGGTCGCATTCTCTTTTTAAAAAATATGTGGTAAAGAGCCAAGACCATATAATATCTAAGTGGATATCCGACACTCCAACCAAGTCACGCTTGAAACTACTAAATGTGTTCTGCCAGCTTTAGGTATGTACGTTCATGTTGGATGAGTTTTTCAATGCCGTATATATTGTGAACAGCCTAAACAAGTTTATTGTAAAATTAATTGCATTCCCCTTTGAGTTTGGCGTACTTTCTGCCTCGCTTCATGGCAGCTGACATGCCTATTTCCTCCCGCTTCGTAATTCCAACGTTCTGGCGTGTAACTCCCTCTCTAACATCCCATCAACTCTCGGTGCTTACCCCGGCTCCTTTACTCGTTTACTAATTGCGTCACTCAATATTTTTATTTTCTCCCCCCGCCACACTCATCCCCCTCACCATTCACCAGTTCCTAGCGCCATACGCATGCTACGTACCCAATTAAAACTTCACATCACCAATCTTTCTCTCAGGTTACTACAAAAACGTCCTCCCATCAATTCCCTGCTCGTAATAGCATGCTTATCAAAAGTATGCATTCGTGAACCTCTTTATTTTCTTTCATAATACTGCCGAAACATCTGTAATTGTTTTAATTATGCTCTAACTATCCAAAATAGCATGTTCTACTTTATGCTATCTTAGTATTATGGTTTCTACGATTCCCTTGTGTTTTCGAGAAAGGCTTCATGATCCGCACGCCAAACTTCAATCTTACTTCCGGGTATTTCAAGCATCTCATTCCGATATTAAAAAACAGTGGCCATAGCCTAAAACCCTTTCGTACTTCCCTGACTCAAATTACCCACCCTGATTCTCCAATCCCTACACTTGGCTGAAAATAATAGGTTTCTGGCAAGTCGCCTATAATTATTTTTTGTTTTAACAAATATTTCATCCACTCTGATCTGTTGAAGGACTTTTTTTCAATCGTGATTTTTGGAAAGATCTTTTTATTACCTACATTCAATTCTATTAAAATTTTCATCTTATGTGTCCATTTCTTTCCTATAACCGAACGGATCATCACCTAAGAACTGATTTTTTGCGAGTTAATTTCCCACCTGTTATTGATTGACACTAAGTACGTACTTAGCTTCCTGCTGCATTAAGCTAATTGTTCTACCGTGCGCGTTTTCTTTCACGTGATGGGAATTAATATCCGTTATCTTTACGGAAGTTGGACTTCTTTTTTGGATACAATTTCGGAAAAAAATTCATAAGCCATAAACTTCGTATTGGAAAAAATATTCATGCTTGCTTTTCTTCCATCTATATCTTGTTTTAATTGGATAAGACAATTTTACAGTTTGTATGTGCTGCAATAAATGCCACGCTTGATTTCGTCGCGTATGCTCACCAGAATCGGGAAATCGATTTTTTGGATTAGAAGTCTTTTTAATTATTTCTCTGCACTCATATCCATATGAGAATCAGTAAATAAATATTTATTAACTAATTCAATGGCACATATCGCATTGTGTGGCTTGGTAATCTTCATCACCTTACTCTTAGAAACAACTAAATGGCACAAGGCTCTCTGTTTCTTTCGTGAATTTTCGTGATATTTATTTCAATCTTGAATTACTCAAATGAATTTCTAAGGACTTATTGAATCATTTTTGTGGGTTAGTGTCACTGAGATTAAGGCGGAAGGATTGTAGGTACAGGTAAGGATGTCATACGAAAAACAGGCACCCGAAAATGTTATGGTTTCGAAGTATCAAGAATTTGTTATAGGTAAAGGATGGCGTGGAGAGCTATTCCAAATCAATCCCCAGGTAATAAACGTATGGCGATGACTGGAGTGTAGATACATATAAACTTAATTGTTTAAAAGTAATATCTGTTTAAGGGGCATACATTTCGAATGTCAAGCCTAGAGTGAAAATGGAAACTAACATCCAGATGTTCATTATCGCACATCGTCACACTTTGGCTGTTTTCCATACCGCAGATGTCAGTCAACTGGGAAATTTCAGATCTTTAATTCGGAAAACTTTTTTCTGTTGAAAGTTCAAATTCAGTAAATAAATGGCAAAGCGATATTCAGAAAAAATTAATTAATAAAGATCTTAGGAAAATTCAGTGTTTCCGTCGGATTTATCTGAACAGGTATATATATGCATTTTTAATGCAGATTTATCCAGCTGTAATAGTTATTTTTTTATACTAGAAGCCAAAAAAAATTTTAAACAATGTATCTTAATGTAATTAAATTTAAATACGATTTACCTTGTAATGCAAATAGAAATTTTATATAAAACAATTATGTACCAACTTTGTAACAGAAAAATCGCATGTTTGAAGGGAAGCCCTGGGGGTGAAGGTAGAGTGGGCGTATTCGCCTAATTCACCATAGGTAAAATAAAGAAAATTATCAATTCTCAGGTAACAATTTAAATTGTCGTAATTACACAGTATCTTTTTGAACCATGCTCATTCTTTCACAGTGCTCGTAGCAAGTACATGAGGGACTTCGTCCTTCCTCCGACCCCGGTGGATGTGATTTTACTTTCGGACGTTTTTTGCATTCTTAGCAGCAAAGCACATTACCTCCGATGACACCGATTTCCCCGGGTCAAAAAGAAAATAATTAAAAAAATACCTAATAATGGTTACCCCTTATCCCAAGCGTCGAGGAGTCTCCCACTGCATCCAATTATAAAAAAAGCGTACGGGGGGGGAGTGGGAGTGTCCTTTTTCATTTGTTTCTCGATAAACCGTTATTTTTATGCGCACTAAGGAGTAAGCAATATCGGACATTGTGCGGGGAGAAGGGGATTGTGGGAAGGGAGGGGGGGGGGAGAGAGAGATTCTTTCCTGGCGCCTGCTACTTTCCTTTTTTTTCATTACTGTTGTTGGAACGCGGGGGCAAGGTCAAATACCGAGTCCCCTTGGAATGGTCACAGGGGGAGCTGGTGGTGAGGGGGGGGGGAAGCCGGCTACGTAAGCGAAGTCGCCTTGAGCAGCGCCTGTGCATGATTGGTTGGGGTGATTGGGAGGCTGGGACGTATTTTCGCGAGAAAGAGTGGTAGAAAGTTGGTAGCATCCAACGACATCGCTAATGGGGAGCGTCTTGGCATCCGAAGTCGCACCGAAGCTGCCAATTGGTACATGAGTCGGTTTTGCATAAATATATATTTATATATATATATATATACATATATATACATATATTTATCTATCTATTTTTTCCGTTCACGCTTGCTCTGATCTCGTGACTACCAAGCGCACGACAGTTGCTGGAAAAATCATGTGGCAAAGTCAACTTGAATATAATATGTATACTCTTATTCTGTAAACCAATACACTATAAAATATTCCTCTAAGCAAACTGAGAGTAAAAACAGAACTTTTCCACAGAAAAATAAAACTTTTGTACAACGTACGTTTCAGCTCACTGAGTCACGTCCGTTTTACATTAAAGTTTTTTTTTCTGCGGAAAAGTTCCGTTTTTATTCTCAGTATGAATCTCTTCCATCACATCACGCCTGATTCGGCGAATATTATCCTCTAAGAATATGTGATAGTCTTCCGACCAGGCAGCGTTACGTGTTCCACTTCAGGCTAAAAAATGTAACTTGTTGTTTTCAAAGAAAATAATTTCTCCTATTTAGCTGGTAATGTTACTCGGAAAGGAGTTTAACGGACAAGCTTCTTCTCTTATCCCGTGCTTTACAAAACAATTATGGATGAATACCCTAGACTTCCCTTTAAGATTTCTTTTGAAATATATGAACGTTAAATGACGTTTGAAATGACATTAAAAAACCCCTGCGTAAAAAGTCATTAGCATATCGGTGGGTAATACTGTGATTTCAATCCTATTTAGTAATCTATATTCAGCTCGATCTTTGTTGGGAAAATGGTGTTTCTTTCCATTCAAAATTAATAGACGTTTCTGCAAACGTTATATCTCTTTAATTGAAACATTAGTTAGGAGAATATTTATATTAGCCGAGAATATAACTATGCGTCATTATTTTGTGTGTGAATTAATTTACCGCTTGTAATGTAAAGAGAGACACGAGTTTATACGAAGTCTTGAGCTTCCAATGCCGCTAACGTGACGACAGTATATTTTTCCTTCGTTTTTATAATTATTCTAATAAATTTCCAAAGTATTGAGGTGATTGTATTTCGGATAATTTTATTATCATTTCAAAATATACTTTGACATGCTCAAACACCTAATCATTTTATAGCTTATTTTTTTCATCAAATGTCTAGATAAATAAAAAATAAACTTTATCCATACGAACGATATAATCAGACAATATATTACTTGATTTGATTTAATTGATGCTGAAATACGACCATGTACAAATAAATATTATGTTGCAAATTCAGGTGATTTTTATGCATTAATAGATGAAGCCACTCAGAATTTGCTAAAATATATATATTTTATAAAAGTCACGAAAAGTGAAGGTAGTTTTAGGAATAGTAAATTATAAATAAACACAATTCATTATAAATGTAATTCGACACTGATCCCATGAACATAAATATGTTTCGCTGCTCTTTTCCTTTTCTTCTTATCCCGGCCCGAAATCCTGTTTACTATTCTGTTACTAATTTTCTTCTTCCCTCTACTTCTAGCTGTGTCCCCTCAAGCTTTACTCTTTTTCGTTGTTACTTAATCTAAAAATCTTTGTTCGATCTAGTTCTTCTCTTTTTTCTCTAGCCGTTCTTAGACCATTAGCCTCACGGGTCCTCCCTTTCTTCGTTAGGTAAACCTTTCATGGACAAGCGCTTGTGTTTGCATACATAAGCAGGCCCTCCATCTTCCCTGACAGTTAAGGAGAGTATTTTATATCCATCCACATAGCAGATAACGGGTGGACCAGATATGACGGTGGCTTTTTATATTTTGCTGAACCGTCCAGAGCTGAATGCCAAAAACCGTTTCTTGTGTGTGTGTGTGTGTGTGTGTGTGCGTGAACACTCAGAAGGTAGAATTACATTTCCTCTTCTTTTACTACCCCCTTAGATGAAAAAACGAAACAAAACCATTTTCGGACTCTTATTCGGAACAATGTCAAACTGCTCTCATTGCTCGTGCATGCTCCGTTTCTGTACACCATTCCATTGATGCCCTAAAAGTTGTAAATATTTTAATTCTCTCTTAATTGATGTTGCTTTCACTCGCAAGTTTGTGTTGCAAGATCGTGGCGAGAGGAAAAGATAGAAAGCCAATTAGAATAAAACCAAGGCTAGAATTAAATTACATTGCCTTAAATATAACAACTGCTGATTTATCAGCATTTTATAGTAAAATGTACACGGTAATGAGAATGGGAAGAGGTGAAGTGTATTGACAACACCAAAACCGTGTAAGTGATGACGTGGAGTTTATTAAAATGCGTGAAGAAAGGTTTGATTGATGCAAGTCGTAGTATTGTGTGGTTCACCGACTCTAAATAAGGTTAAAAGGGTAACCTTGTGCCTTTCGGAATTCTAGTGTGAAGAAGGTTAAGTACAATTAATGGGCGTAAAGTAGGTTAGTGAAAGAAAAAAAGGCGTCAGGCATGGTGGAAGAGACAAAGTTGTTTGTTTTTTTAAAGAAGATCAGGAAAGTCGATGGCAGAGTTATAGACATAATGGGTTGATAAAGGAGATATTTTCAGGCTTAACTTGGTGGAATTCTCTCGCCTTACCACGATTTGATATCTATTTCTTACGACCATCGTTTCGCCGCGGTACGGAATCATCGTGCTGCAGCGAAACCATGGTAGTACAAAATAAATATTAAATCGAGAAATTACATTTTTTTTATTCTGTTCCTTCGGGATGATAAAGGCCTATCTAGAAAGACAGCCTCTAGACGTTACATAAGTGAGGTAGAAGGAAAAGAATAGGATTTTAGATAACATTAGTGGATACTGATGATAATGACAGCTGATGAATTTTTACGATAGCGATTGCTGTTAGAGTACCTACCGCACTTGACGGCGTGCGATTATTCTGAAATGTTTGGATCCTTGAAGATCGTGATGCTTTCCGTTATTTAGAGTCTGTGCAATTCTCCCCTCCGAAGGATAATACAATCTTAACTTTGGTGGAAAAGTGCTATATCTTATTCCATTATGCATTCTACTACATCAAGCCCGAATCTGTGATACTTATAATACGGTGGGTTTTCTCGTAAATGGTAATAGGCTACCATTTATGCGTTTCCCTCACATTTGTACAAACATTTGTCCCCAAATTTGTGTCGGCATTATACCTTCAATCGGTAATTTTTAATTAATATCATTTCAATTGTTAACCACCGAAATATATCTATGACAAGGGGTAACAGTGGAAGATGGGACTATTTCAATCCCAATTCCCCCTCAACAAGAATATTATCGCTATGATACGTCAGTTATTATTATATTATTTATCATTCCTTTGTAGTACCTGAAATGCAGGCCTGAGTACACTTGGTTTTTGTGAATTCTCTTCCTCGACATGTCGTTACGTTAGTGATATTCGTTTTGTTGAATGTTGTCATATCGAGACCTACTTGAAATACTTAGGGATGAAGGGATGTTCTTAAGGAAGGAGTATGGATATTTAATTTTTTTTTCTCTCGCGAAAGCCGATTCCTTACACCTTGCAGTTAGTTATTCGATGATCCTCTCTATTCTAATTAGTCTCTCGTGTTACCTTCCATCTCTTCTCGCCCTTCAAGCGTGCCAATCAATCACATGATGATACTCCCTCCCCCGTGTGATGTTCCATCATCGCACGAGAGCAAATTAGGATACGCGGAACCACAAGCAAGATCATGAATACTTGATCAGATGTCGACAGTATGCGCGTGGGGTTGGCTGTTGTCAAGTGTCATGCAAGTTCCAGTTTTCCCCGTGAGATGGTAGCAGGAGGCGTTGGATTTCGATCGTGGGACACAGAGTCATACGTACTTCGGAAAGGGGGTGGGAGGGGGAGGTGGGAGGGGGAGGTTGGGGGGGGGGGGGGGAGGGGATTCAAAG
>WURS02036766.1:0-11400 GCA_011762765.2 Rhinocypha anisoptera
CGTTGTTTCCTCAGGATGGATACCCGAAAACACTAGAATCATGTTCAAAATACGAAGAATATTCAAATTACAATCTGAAGCTTTCTCATCAGATTCTTTGATATCATCGCAAAAATAAATTGACAACGAAAATAACAAATAAGAAATAAACTAGACTCTTTGAACCATAGCTATTGATTTTTAAGTAAATATATTGGTAATGCGAGAACTGATTCTAAGCAGCATGCCAATTCGTAATTAGTTCTTTAAAAGATGGTGAGATTCAACTCTTTCTTTCCAAAGAATTACATGACATTTATTTTTATCAATATGAATATACGCGAGTGGACATTAAATTTTCTTACATTAATCAGCATCTCTTAAAATAATTATTAATCAAGGACCTCTTTGTAATACTCGTGAGTACTTTATAATGGAATGAAATTAAATCGCAGTACTAGTGGGTTTTCAAAATATTTTCCATGGTACATGGAAGACTATTGGCTTTTAGCATTGTGTTCAATAGCACAGAATTGGAGCAGGTACGAAATGTGTGACATTTAATGATTCAAACTCAAAAATGAGGATAGTGTAGAAAGAAATAAATTGCGGATTCTGGAAGTAGCGATATACTAGATATATTTCTAGGCTTAAAACGGTTGAAATCAAAATGAAGCTGCAGAACATTTTAAAAAGTAACCCAGCTATAGAGAGGTTAAACTTATTTAGAGTTGACGATACTTTATAAAATGAATTTCCACTGGCCAAAAGAAAAAGTGGAGTAAACACTCAAGAATTGTTACACTAAGTTTTATATTATTTCTACCTGCATTAATTTAGAACTAATCCGACATGTACGTTTGACATGTATTTTTCACCTGAAGATGCTGTATTACGGCGAAACCTGGTCGTGAACAAATAAATATATTGTTATGTGGAATTGTAGTGTGTTTTCTCACACATTTCATAATGAAATAATTCCACCAAGTAACGTCTGAAACTATTTCTTAAAACTAATCTGACATTACTTTTCTTCTGCTAACCGAAATGGTCCAATCGAACATTAATGGTTAAGATTAGGTTTTTCTCTGAGGACATCTAATGATCTCTAAGTCCGACCCTCTAAATTAATCATGGCATTTTCGTGATTAATAGTATCCATCTCAATTATGAGTGTCTATTAATCACGGGAGTCCATGGTAGCTCGTAGTAAGTGCTGTGCCATCGTTATCGGTTGACTTAGAACATAATTTAAGTCAGACATAACTTCGATATTTATAAATCTTTACGATTTGTGCGACTTTTACAAGATATTGATGAAAAGAGTTGTAAATTTGGCATTATCACTGGAAGATGAAAGTAATCACACAGGCTTAATCTTTAATATATATATAAAGTTATGCGAATTCATCTGAAAATCGTTTCGGTCATTAATAATCTGAATGAACGCTTAATCAATTCATGTTTGAATCACTTAGTCGCGTGCCTTTTTCCCCGGCTGAGCAGAAAGTAGATTTTAACGTAATTTATAGCATTTCTTATATTGTAATTCAATGAAGTATCATATATTGATTATTTATCTTACAGCTTATCAAATATTTCAGAAAATGGAAAATTAAGGGTTTTCGATGAAATATAACTTTGTTTAAAGTGTATATTTCTGTTACTACAGAAATATTATTTTTATACTCCTGAATTTCACCGTAATCCTGCATTATCAAACGGATTACTGCATAAATATTGTTGAAAAATACTCTTTAATTGGCTTACTATCACCCTTTGTCATAGAACGTTTATAATGTGGTAAAAGATACATTAAGATTAAATTCCTACAGTAAATTTCGTACTGCGAGGATTTACTACTAATATTTATTACACCTGGGAATGGTGACATCGAAAAAACCTACGGTTATATAATTATTATACAAACAATTGCATTTTTTCTTATAAGAAATGAAAGGCTGTGAAGATACGATCACATTGTTTAATATCTAATACTAAAATGTTTCCATATTTCTTAATGATGTTTAATCTGGGTGAAAAAAATATTACTTACCAAAGATGAGTAAATGATTACTCGTAGCATTAGTCGTAATTCACATCCAATAAATTTTGTGATCAGCACTTCAGCTCCATGTACTTCAGCACTCAATCCAACCAGTGAGATATTTTCTTGAGGAATTCGAGTAACAGATCACGATTTATCCTAGGAAGAGTCCCAAGAAGTACTTATCCGTCTTATTTGAAAAAATATCTCGTCTGGATGGAGTAACCACCTGAAATAGGATATTGGAAACGATGTTTGAAATAGAAAATTGGAAAATTGAATGTAGGAAAAAATTATTTTTTATTTGAGTTATTCTAATTTTTTTAAGGTCTTTAATGACGGCTTTAAGATAATAGTGAAACTAACAAAAAAGTGAAGACATGACATGAATAGCGAATCTGGGTGCTGTTTTTCAGTTCTACAAGTTAATTAGCAAGCTCTCTAGTAGTTGACAAAAACATTTAATAATATTAAATTTATCCAAAACTTAAATGAAGTAATATATTTAATGCTCTTTAAAGATCCATTAATAGCAAACTACAGCAAACTAAGAAGGTCATTTGAGAAATGGATCGTTGCTCTTATGGACAGTCGCAAAGTCAGCCGTCTTTTACATCCGTAGATATTGCTGAAGAAACATTTGGAATTCGGGTTTTAGAGTAACGGAACTACTGGTAAACCATACTGGAATAACGCGAAAACATTTATTCAAACAATGAATAAACGTCTTATTTAGGGAGAGTTAGAAATTAAAATGTAATTTTACTGGAAAACCACAATAAAAAAGCATATTCCATAATCGTCAATGAATAATATAGTGTTAGTTATGGCAATTAATTGACCTAAAATTTGGGATAACATTTTTCTCTAAAATACTGGTAAACGAAAATCTATTTGAGGATATTCACATTTCTGAAAAACGATAAAAAACAATTTTATTATTTAATATAATTATAAGAAGAAGAAATTGTTTTCCGTACACGACTATTTATATTAATAGGTTTACTTTAATCCTTACAAACTTCCAGTTTCAAACTAAACAATATTTCAGCTTTATAACACCTTTAATTACCTTAATTTACGATACATAGTGCCCAATACGATAGTAGGAAAAATCAATGAGGGAATAGAATATGTGAAATGTGAATCGAGAAATCACTTTAGGGATTTTGATTATTCGTGACAACTTTGTTCTGACAATTCTGTTACATTGATTTTCAATTTAATAGAAAATACAAGAATCATTATATTTAAAAATAACAAAAATGACTGCCGTATACAGAGGAGAAAACTTTTTGGAAATATAGATTTATTTTATACTAGTAATTTAATGCTCAATCATCTATTAATTAACTATGGAAAATAAAATTTCCAGCTCCATTTCGAACGCATAAATCACAGCTGGAAACCGTCTAAAATTATAACTAATATAAAATAATGCATTTAGAGAAGTGGTGGAGACTAAAATACCTTATTTCTTTTGAAATATATCAATGGAAAAACCTAACTGGAATGTCACTTAGGGGAGACATGAACTGACGAATGATGTATAAGATAGATTAATGGAGAATATTACAGTTAGGTAATAAAATAGCTTGAAGTGGTTGGCGGGTGACAGGGTAGCTTAGAGAGCTGATACAAAAACATTTTGGATTGATAGCCTGTGATGATCTGATGATGAGGATTCTTAAGTGCCAAAGAACGTACCAGGATGAAACTTATGTCTAATAAACACGATATTCCTTCTGAATTATTTTTTGTCATGTTATGGTGAAGTTTCGCGAAATATAAAAAATCTTTAGATTAATAAGGGGACTGTTAAACTTATCAACAGAGTCTTTGGTTTTTTTCTATATTGTAAAATGACTATGCGTTGGTGGCTTAAAATATGTTCGTTATTTTGTTTGTTTGAGCCGAGTTTGTCTGAGAAAGTTTGGAGTTATTTTGTTTTTCGTATTAACTAGTCTAAATAAGTAAATATTAACATTATAAAAATGTATCTGGATCAGCAGTCAGTCTAGAGCCACATTGAACTAGCGATATGGAATCTAAAGCATTTTTTTCATTTACTACCAGTGTTATTTACCGTTCATAATCATTAGCGATATTATGAATTTATACCACACTTCCGAGTCATGCAACCATATGAAAGAGGTTAGCAGCAAAAAAAGAAATTAATTTATGCACTCACTCCAAGACGTTAGTTATAATCCAACTTCCTGACTTCGCAATGTTTAAAATCATATTCTATATGACTGAAAACTTAAGTTTAAGTTTAAACTTAAGACTGAGTTTGATTGTCATTAAGACGTAATAAAACTAACGATAAATCAACATAATCTTTTCACCAATGACGATCTGCTTGTACTATTTTGTAAATTATAGGAAGATTTTATATCAATTCTCATACAAACTTAATGCCGTAAGTAGTCTCTCTCGTAAAAGTAATGAATGAAACATAACTCAAAATCATTCTGAATATACTCATCGACCACGTACCCAGTTCCACGTAAGATGAGGTCGACGTATATGCTTCCGCTTCGCTCTCCGAAGTACATGCCGTCAACAAGTTCTCGAGAAAAATTACGGGAATAATCAAGGCTTGGCCATAAAGTTCTGTCAAAAACCTTCCCCTGTGACGTGAGCAAAAACTGATCAATACTCTCATATAATTTATGCCTCCGAAAACAGATGCGCCTATCTCTTGGGTTATTCCGAAGGGGGCAAGGAAAAGTGTTCGGATCTCAAAACTATCCGAATCCTTCCATTCAGAATGGAGCGTCGCCCTGAGCCTGAAAAATTTATCGCTTAAAAGACCTCTCAGTCTCCTCCCCCACCCATTTTTAACACTTCCTCCAATTTCGCATTCAATGTTCCCAAACTGTGCGCTTTCCAATTTTGCCACTTTTTCCCAGGCGGGGATAGGACTGGAAGGGGAGAGAGAAGGAGAGAAAAAAGTCGATTTAGGATATGCAGAGAAGCCTATCACCGCTTCGACTCGAAGCAGATCGATATTTTTTCACGACGTTGGTAATTCTCCATGTGAGAACAACGGTATGAAGGTTTTTCTCTATGTTCTGCTATGGCGAAGTCAAAAGAACGTTCGCGTACTACTTTTCCTATGGCCTCCCAGACGCCGTTACTTTTTTAAGAGAATATTTCATGGAAGTGGTTGGTTCGGATGACTTGCCGTAGAAAAGCAGGTCATCTGGGATGTGAGGAGGGAAGAGTAGAGGGAAAACAGGGGTTCATTGTCCTGCCATGTACTATCTTTAGAATAATGCACCGTTGTCTCCAGTATGGAAAAAATCAAGAGTAAAAAGAAACCTTATGGAGAATAGTTTTTAGGTATTTTCAGGGAATATTTTTAGGTCTTTTTTCCGCCAAATGTAGGCAATAACAGCAGAAAATGGATGGATTATTTTATGCCCACGATGATTCATAACGGATTTATAGAGTTAATACGTTAAAATAAAAAATAGTGGATACAATGACTATGTATATAAAAAAATTAAGAAGTTTGTACTCGCAACTGCAATATTTACCACACTTCCAATGACATTTTTCTTAGTTTCAAAATATCATGCTTTGAAATCCCGTTACATGACTTTTTGATAAAATGATGTTATGTTTTTCTTAGATGTATGGGAGAAATTCAGAAAGAATGAAGGACAAGGATCATCTCTAACAGTTTTCTTTAGCATCCCAAACATGTTTATGCATATAGAACATAGCATTCAATTATAAGGGAAATTTTTTGTGCCATGCACCTAAAAATCCTACTAGTAAAAATACCGTATAATAATTATACTATGATGTTTCCTATTATCCTAAGTATTTGGCAATTGTAATTATAAAAAACCTCCTCTGAACAATAAAATGATTTAATAAAAGCGAATAAGGCTTCAGGACGGTCAAATACAGCCATTCACCATATAAAATAACTGCGCCGAAAATAACATGAAATTCACCTTTTGAAACAAATTGCTCATATTTCAGTTGAAATCAGAAAAGGAAAAATTAGATCATAAATAAACAATGTTGTATGAAGACACCAGATGGAACTCCAATGTCAGAAAAGGTATGTTAAAACACAGAATAAGCTTATTTAAGGACTTTCATTAGTGCGAAGACAGAAAATAAAATATTTTAGTAAATAAAGTTTTTGAATATATTAAAGTTATAAGAATTTACTTTTACTTTCATGAAAAATCTGAAAAAAATTTCATTCGATTCATAAAATCTGTAGTGTTAGAACTTGTGCATTTTTTTCCAGTATTATACTTATGGCAAAATACATTAATCTTTCCCATTCGAAGGCTCTACCAATTAGTGGTAGATTACTGACTGACCCTTCTTAATAATCACCAAGCACTGGCGCAGACTTTGAAGAGCCTATAATATCTGAAAAAAACTACTTATTTCTAACTTAGAATAATACTCCGCTCCGAGAACTTTCTACCTTCCTTCATAACGTCGACACCTTTTATTTTCTCCCTACGCCTTGCTTTTACAGCATTCGAACTTCTATCATGCTATACAAAATACTGTTATACTTTTATATTTCTGCCATTAACTTTTCATCTCCTCTTAAGATTTCATGTAAAAGCTTTACTTACTATGATATATAACTATTTATTTTCTTTATTCTAGTCCTTCTTGTACCTACTTCCTCTTCCACAGAAGGATAAGGCCATATTTCTGAGTTAGAGTATGCCGACAGTCATACCTAAGTTTCTTTGCCCTCTTTACCTCGAGTCGCTCTCATCAATTCCCTCCTCCTTCAAAATGATTCCTTTCCTAATGTAATTCCCTCCCAATGTCCTTACTCATATCCACTCAATTCCAAAAGTACAGTAAAAATCTAAATGTATATATAGGAAAAGAAAGATGATATATGTTAAAAATTGAGTAAAAGAACTGAAGAGAATATGCAGGAAGCAACCTCTAGATATTTAATCGTAAGTGGAGGTGCAGAATATACATATGGAATAATACAAGTGTTCTTTCAGTCAGTGAAATTTTATGTTCCTCTTTGGATAGAAACCCATTTATTAATGGAAAACATGGAAAGATGTAGATGCATGAAATTTTTCAATTCTAAAGCGGAAAAAATGTTAGAAAATTTAATAAATATTTTTGCGTCCTCCATCGCTTATTTTTAATTGATGCGTAAAAACGCACGGGAAAAAAACGGATTTTTCTAATCAACTTTGAAATTCTTACTAAAATAAACTTGCAAAGATAGTATGAGATACATAAATACTATTTCCTTATCACAGTAACTTCCGTAAAGAAGAAGTTTACTAAATGCATATTCCCGGCCAAAAGGAAAATATAGAAACATGAAGAAAATGATACCGCACTAAATTAATATTCAAATGGTATTTATATTAATACAAAATAACTTTAAATTTTCACTCAGGTGGCAATATACACAACAAAAAATCTCACCAAATTAAAATAAAATAAATAGTATATTTCTATTAAATAAATAAATATCTAAAGAAATAGATATATTTAAAATCGTTTTGGTGCGCTTGTGGTAATTCTCAATTATTTCTTTCTCCAGGGTAATATTTACGTGAAAAATATATACAACACGTATGATACTTAAAATTGAACTTCTACAGCTGCTAAAATTATTCCTATATAATTACTACAGCAATTAATACTTTAAAAACAGTGAAGATAAACCTGTTATAGCCGTATTCGGCTCAAAAGAAAATATTATTAAATATATAGTTTTGAATGACACAATATGACCTAGAAGAATCAGTCTTTATTAAACTTAGTATCAAGGAAAAGGATTACATATCCTAAAAGCAAACCTTAAGGATAATTATACAACACCAATGCTTTTGCAATACAGCCAAGGACCGAAATGAAAACGTTTTCGTTTAACACACGCTTACGTGTAGCATATTCCAAATTTTTCTTTAGTTTTGATGAATATGTAAAGTATCAGAAAAAAGTCAGTCGGAGAAAAATTACGCCATTCTTTTCGATTTTTTAAGAAAACGTTTTTATCTTCTCATCTCCCCTCGTTCTTTCTGCTGCCCTCCTCCAGGGGAGTCCCTTAGATTTTTCAAACGTAAGGCCTTTCATTTGGCACACCGTGTTCAAATCCGTCACTTCTCATTGCAATCCCCCATATACTCCGTCGCCAATTGATTGATTCTCGCGCGATAGGACAAGCAAGCTACTTTGTCGCTTGTTTTGACGAGCCAAAGACTTATAGAGGGTGCTGATGAGGGAGAGGGACAGGTTTGAGTGATGTTCCATGATAAAGCTGTTAAATAAAAAGAGAAAACTTGAAGGAATGATGGATTTTTACGAAAAGAAAGATGACACGATAAACGTTTTCCACAGAATATTTCAGAAAAAATAATAAAAATGGTGTAAAATATGAAGGCAGCCTATAAACCACCTTGATAGGGCATAAATGAGTCGTGTTCAAGGTTTATAATAAAAAAACAAAAATGTAAGCAACATTCTGAATTTAAGAACTATTACGGTTTGAGTAGCTACTAGTGTCATGTGCAGAAACTGTTGGGTTATACCTTCCAGCATGTTTTTAACAAGTTCTCGGAAACCAACCGCACCAATGAATTGCTCACCATTCCACCCAATTGATTAAACCATAATTAAAACACTGGATCACGAATATGATAATATTTGAAGATATGCTGTCTATTAAGCAAAATAGAGCAAAATAGCATAATTAAAAATATTCTTTTTCCTAATTTATCCCTGCGGTTCAACTAATGTCTCCAATCGCAAGCCGACAAAAGGCGTCAAGATGCATCACAATATAAATATGTAATTGTGTTAAAGCTGGAAATATATTACCTTTATTTTTCGATTATTGAGGGATTCTGAGGAATTAGAATATTTCTACGGTCGTAGCCAAAGATGTAATTTAGTTATAATGCAATTAAAAAACTAATTGGCTAGTTACCAGCACAAAAGTAATGAAGTCTTGGAAATTACAGCTAAATAACTGTTTCAAATAAACAAGAAATTTGTTTTGGCATATATATTTAAATATTTTTATTATTAAATCAATGTGTTATAACGAGTGATTAAGTTAGTATGTACGGAGAAGAGATCGAAAGGTACAAATAACACGTGACGTCAATTACACAATAATACTAAATAATAGCGGAAAGTTATCTCTGATCATTTCAGTGGGAGATTAATAATATGTTTCGTATCAATTTACCTTTAAGCAATTACCTAATGTATTAAATAACACTTGTCACAAAGACAGTGGATGACAACGTAGAAACATGACACAACTGGTCAAATACTAAGCATAACATATTAAAAGATAAAACAATTAATTAATTAAGGCTAATTTTTATTGAATCCCAACTTCATATTAATGAGGGCTTTATCAGAAAGCAATCATATGTTTAACCTGAAACGAAGGGCCTTTTTAACCAAAAAACTTTTATGTTTACGGATATTTTTTAATGATTAACGTGAAAGTCAGGATTGAACTTTCCAAATTAATTAATGCATTAAAAATGCATCCCTACATCACTTGATTAGAATTTAAATTCCTGTAATCATATTTTTTCATTTATTTTCGTCAGTCACATACTATATACCCTTCCCCTTGAAATCCACGTCTTAATTTTTCTAATAACTTCGTCATCCAAAAATCATTACAATGTAAATGAGTAGAACATATTTTTATCACTTATAAAACCATGTAGTATCCTTCTAGGTATAAATTCAGCGTTATATAAATGGACTTTGTCCTTTTACTAGGATATAAGGTTAATTAAAATATAAGTAGACGTAATAACAATAGTGGCGGTACCAAATAATAGAGCATAGAAAATGGTGCATGACAGGATAAACGAAAAGCCATAGTCTATAAAAAGAATGAAAATTTTCTCGGACATACCATATATATATAAAGAAAAAATAATAAAATCTTCATATAATAATGTATTTTTTATTCATTTTTATTCATGCAAAAGTGGTGCTATATCCCCATGCTCCTTCCTTGCAATTAATCTTTTTTCACAATGAAAATTGTAAACAGTTCCGGAGCTTCGAAAACTGCATTCGTTGAGTAGGTAGGCAGACATGCTGCCAGTCAGTAAAACTCGGCCAGATATAAGAGTTTTATTAGCATCTAGAAATAAATCTATCTTTGGAATTCTCCACAAAACGCTAAACAAAAATTATGGCAGTGGTTCTGCTCGAAATTTTTAAGCAAACAGAAGGACGAGATTATGAAAAATGTGTGTAGATAAAAATTGTTCCAACATTAATAGAGATCAGGTCTCAAAGCTGCACTCGGTGTTATACTAAATTACGACTCAAAATATTCTGTTTGAAAAAATCCACATGTTAATAGGATGATGTTATAATGCATTCTAATTATAATTTCAAAGAAGTATTATATTCATACTTATTAATATTAATTATTATCTATTTCAACTACATGGGTCTTTCCGAAAGTAATTCCTTTCTGTTTCAGTATAAAAAGGAAGAAAAAACAACGAAAAATAGAAGCTAAGACCTCAAGAGGACAGTCAGTCAGTCATGAGACAACAGTCATTTGATCCACAGATACTGATAAAACTTAAGAACTACAGATATCCAGTCCCTACAATCCTTCAATAGTATAGTTCTTTCAGTAATAATTGGATATGTTCCTTTATTTCCAAACGAATTGCGTAGTTTGACCTGATGGTGATGTAATACATTGCACCTCTCGAGAAAGTAATATTTTGGCCAGTGGAAGAATTCTTCCTATTTGTCATAATCTTCAAAGTTAGACTCTTCCAATGTAAACGTGCTTCGACATAAAAGGATCGGTTAAAAGAGTTCCTTTTCCTCTAATTCCAGCAAGTGAGAGGGAAACAGTATAAACTTGCTCCTGTGTGGGGCAAGATGGAAACCTTGGGCGAGACGAGGCGTGGGGTAGCACACCAGGCGAAGAATACAGAATGCGTGAGGGGAGATAGAGAGAGAGAGAAAGAGAGAGAGAGAAAAAGGGGGAAGATTGACGAGTCAAGAGTAAAGGGGTTGAATTCGAAGATGGAGTGAGATGTGTGTTTCGAGGTCTTTCGATCAGCGCGTGTGATTCGTTGGTCCCCGTGGAGACGTGCGCATGTCGGCCGGCGCGTGTGGATGTGCTCACCTCGTGTGATGCCCGCGGGTGGGGAGTAAAAAAAGAGTGTGTGTGCGGGGAATAGAAAGGGGATGAGGAAGAGGAGGAGGAGATAGCTTCTTTATTCACCGGAGACCTAGCTGGAAGCTGGGGGGAATTTGTGGGAGATGGCTGAGCAGGATAGTGTTACCGAACGGATGAAAGCCTTAGGGCCCCGGTTTGGAATCTTGCCTCCATC
>WURS02036777.1:0-11400 GCA_011762765.2 Rhinocypha anisoptera
ACTTGATCTTGTATATATAAGTGCAACTAACTCTGTACCTTCACCTGATGATGACATAAGGTGTAGAAACCTAGGTCGTTGCATTAAAAATTATTTATGGAGTTCACCAAGTGATTTTCATTTTCGTAATGGATAACTTCCACCATATCATGCCAGAAAATATTACTACTGTAAAGTATTATCTTAAGTTTTTCCCTCTAGCTGTAGTGTCATCTGATGGGCAAGGGAAAGAAGAATTAAATGACTGATCTATCTTCAGAAGCTATAAAATTTTGTCTGAATTTTTTTTAAAAAGAAATGTTACAGGTCTGTGATATAAAAAGTATTTGAATGACAGAATCAACATTTTTATTGCTTAACATTCAACATACATTCCTCCTAACTAAAGAGAATAATTTTAACAGTCATGCTGGTTCTACATGCCTTTGTAGACATCCTTTATATTGATGTTTGATGTATGTACTTTACAGAACTTTCTGGATGTTCACTGATAGGTCAAAGAGAGAGACCTTAAAGTGGTGTGTCAATTTTTTGGGACCAGTTGAGAATAAAACATACTCAGCAGGTACAAATTCTGGTGAATGGGACAGATGGTCATGCATAGTTATACTTGATTTGAACAAAAACTCCTTGATAATTGTCATGTAGTGGGAAAGGATGTTGGCAGGCAAAAGGAACCAGATCATGTATGTCAGCTCTAACATGCTGAATTCTTTTTAGGAAGTTTCATTAGACCTTTGTAGAAAATAGCATGCATATTTTAAATTTTTTAAGCAAACTATTTTATTGCATCTTTCATCATTTGCATCTTTGCATCATTATATTACATCTGGCTCAATCAGTTGATAAATACATTCCACACAAGTAATTCTCTTTTAATCATAAAAGCATTAGATTTTGAAAACAATCCAAAAAAAAAGAGATAAAATAAACCTTGTTAATTTCAAATCCTCATAAGCATACCACTTACAAGGCCAGCCATCTCAGTTAAAGCTGTTTAGAATCACAATATAAGATTTTATATAAAGATAATTTATTCTATTTCAAAATGCCTCTCAGTGCAGTACTGGGAATATATCTTTAAAATAAACACATTTAATTATATCTGATATGAGCTTTATTCATTAGGAAGTTCACCATCCCCAATTATGTATTAACATAAAACAGATGATCCTAAAAGACTATAAAGGGAAAGTCACAAAATTCATCGAATAGATATACCTAAGTTAAATCGTTCACATTATGAGAATTGATACACATACCTTGAAGGCTATGGAGTGTTGAAGCAGATTGTGAATATGCATACAGCTTCGACGAAAGTTTTCAATCACACATTGCATGGAGGCTGAGCAATCACTAGTTGAAAAATTTGGTGGGCATACAAAAACTCCTTCAGTCTCATCCACACTCAGATAAAAAAGTAAAACATTCTTCTCACCAGATGTCAACCTATTGATAAAATTTCATGAAGAAGATTTAAATTAGAACCTCTTAAAAATTAACATACATGAGTGGAACATTTAAATTATTGCATGAAATTAATTTGCTATGGTGCAATCACTACTATTTAATCAGCTCTCGGAAACCAGAAAAAAAACAATCTCCAGAGCTTTCTCAGACCTACATTTCATTGTCTAAACCAAAGATTTATTTGTAATATGTTCCAGTAACATTAAGCAATTCTTTTATATCTAGCATGATACTACTTTAGTCCAAAGACTACCAAGGAAATAAGTGGCCTGTTTTCTAGTCCCCACTGTACTGACTTGGCATTTGAAAAAACCAAATCACTCCTTTTTCTCTCCAAATAAATATGTACTCTTATGTGAAATTCTTAGGATTTGCAAACTGTATTCACTAGCCTATGCCAGAAAAATAAGGTCCAAGGAATATTTTATTACTAGTGATAGGTACAGCATGAAAAAATTGTAAATTGGTGTACTATTTCAGGATTTGAACTTATGGTCACCAATACATTCATCCAATCAGTCACTTCAGTCTTGGATTTTCTTAAGAAAACTCTATTCGAAACACATTTGAAAACTTACATCGTGGTTACAAATGTAAAGTATGGACACAGCAGTAAGAAATTTTAATTTTAACTAAAACAAAATTTAAGGTTCTGATGTGTCATAAGTAGGAAACCAAACCAAGGATCAAAATAGTATCTATTCCTGAAGTGGGTTTTGGATCTGAAAAATTTGATATACCATAGACGCTTAGTCCTAATCTGAGTTCCAAAACAGGATTGAATGTTGATATTTAATAAATATAAACATAACTTGAATTTATGAAGATAACAATAGTATATACAGAAATGAATATATAGAATTATGATGCCTAGTATGATAAAACGAAATTAAATTACCTAGGAAATAAAAAAACAGCACAAAACACAAATACATATATATCGTATGTATATGTAAGTCAGTGGAAAAACATAGGTAAAATCTTGTTACTAGTGGTGTAATGAATAATAATGAAATTTACATATTTAAATAAAATACTAATACTATTCTACAAGCCAGAAGATTTGAGTTAGATACTCACTTCACAGGATTTAAATCTGTAACACCATTCAACATGCTGTTCTTCAAGTCATCCAAATCAAACGACTGCCTATGTCTATGGCCCTAAGGAATAAAATTTATGGAAGTTTACAAAAATGCAAGTTACTATTTAATGTAAAAGGCATTACATGTAACATGCTTACAGACTACAATCTTTTCCACATATGAATCAGCAACAATGGAAAAAATACTACACTATGATATATTATTCAAAGTTAATGGAGTAGCAATAACTGAACATAACTACCCAGTTATTGCATGATTAAATGAGGATACAAGCCAGAATAATCCTGGAAGATATAGTCAAAGGAAAAATTGTAATTACCCTGTAAAGTTCCCAGTCAGAACACCCTGAGCTTTCATCATCATCTTCACAATCTGACACAGAAGATCTAGAAGAAATTGATATTCCAAGAGGAGATGATGCTGATGGAAATACTGAGAGAGGGGCACCAAGGGATGATGTGGAGGAGCTCTGCCTCATGCTGCCAACACTTTCCCTCTGTGCTCTTCGTCCAACCACATTGCTCGAGGGCAAACCACCAATTGATGATGAATCATCACTACCAAATCCATAAGTGATCGAGCCCTCCCTGCCAGTGCCCCCTGCACTCATGCCACCAATACTGACAGAGTCTTCTGAGGCTGTGGTGTCTCCACCAATGCCCCCTGAATTTCCACTGCCTTCAAAGATAGAAAAATAGTACAACAACTCATGGTACAAAGATCTCTTAATTGGCACACCAAAATCATCTAATATAAAATCTTGCAAATGACTTTTAAATATCTTTACCACATATTTAAAGGTTCAATGAAAACAATCCACTGTATTTCCTAGCCCATAAGACCCACTAATTATTTCAGCCAGTTTCTAAAAAAATAATTTAAAAAATTTTTTTGTTAAAAATTTATAAGAATATAATGCAAATTTTACAAGCCAATATTATTAACTGTATTAAAAGCTATTGCTATAAAAAAAAGATAAAGGAATTCATTATTTACATACAAATACCATATTTTTCGGTAGATAACATGCACCTGCACCATGTATTAAATTATTCTATTATATATAATATTCCTGACATTGGAAAAATTAATTATTCTCAGCAAATAAGACACAGGCCGATTTCTGATTTAATTTTCAAGTAAAATAGGTGTAAAAACTATAGAGTCAAGTGAGATATGGTGGAAACAATCCATAGTCTAAGACCGATGAAGAGAATGACTTGTGTGATGAGGAAAAGGAGAATGAAATTAGGGAAACTTGCAATTTCCACTTTAAAATTCTTCCTTATTTCAACATGTTTCAATGTACTACACCTTTTTCTAATGGCTTGACAATGGTGTAGTACACCAAAATATGTTGAAATAAATAAGAAGTTTTTAAGTGGTAATTTTAAATTGTCCTCATTTTCATTAGATTAAAATAAGTGTGTCCTATAAGCCAGGAAATAAGGTATATCTGACAACGAAATTATATATTACCTTAAGTCATAAAAGGCTTGAAAAGTATGCCACAATATAAATATTTCTGTGTGATTAAAAAGCAACATGATTTAATGCAACCATAAATAAGAGACTAATTAAATATGAAAATATCCATATCTAAGAAGAAAATTGGTATATTTCAAACTGATCATCAGAGTTTATCGAGCTTAAAGGATGATCACTGCATAGTTAAGCATATATACACAAGGACTATATGAATTAAAATGTAAAGTACAAACATACCTTGGGGTAGAAGAAGAGCAGGGCTGTCCCTTCTTTTCAAAATAGATGTAACTTCTGCTCGTCTGTTGGATGAATGAGGGGAAGTACCAGAATTACCTGATGGGAGACATACAATTAAAACTGAGTCAGCAAAAACAGAAAATGATCATACATAAAATTAGATATTTTATAGCATGTAGTCATTCTTTGCCAGCAACACTATAATTAGAACAAATTAACTTAAATCAGATTAGTGCTGTAAATGATTCCCATTATCAAAAACCAAAATACATGAGGGTGGTTTGAAAAGTCCAAGCAAAGTTCAAGTCAAAGAATTGGCACCACTGGTGCATACTGAGGTATTGACAATTGGAAGAATTCAGACAAATCTGTAAACTTCTCTGTGTTTAGCATTTGTTTACATTAGAAGAGTCGAATTATTTCCAAGAAAATGGATGAAGGAAAATTTTATGAGTTGATCAAGAGTTATGTGCTTTGTGAAAGGCAAATTATCCCAGGAGACTAGCGAGAGGCTTTAAAAACATTATGGTGAATCTACATCTTCAATTAGAATGGTTTACGGAGTGGCCATATGGGCACAAGCAAGACTGGACATCCTGTTTATGCCATTACTCCTGAAATACTTGATAAAACCCATGACTAAGGACAGTGATGGAGGATAGAAGAATGAAGATACATGCTAGTGAAATGGGAATCTTGAGTGAATGGAAATATAATATTTAAACATTAGAAAGCCACCCAGTAGATGAATTCAATTGCTCACAATACACAAAAAATGAAAACATATGAGATGGAAAATTTGCAGTGATTTCAACAGAAATAACTGAATTCATAACATCATCACCATTACACCTGAGATGAAAGAACAGTCCAAAAAATAGGTTTTCAGTGGGGAGTCTGAAACAAATGTGAAGACCATTTTGGCTGGGAAAGTTATGGCAAGTCTTTAGATATCTAAAAGGAATAACTCATCCTATTCATTATTATATCATATGAAATACAAGGGGCAAGAAAAATTTTAATGACTGGCCAATAAAAAGATCATTTTCCATCATGATAACACATTCAGCATACCAAGCTTACTACTCTGGAGTTATAGCTGCAAAATCGATGGCATTTCTTAGCCTGGTTCCAAGCCAAGAGATTCAAGTAAAATAACAGCCAATATGAAACCAAAATATTTGTTACTGTGAAAAACTAAACATTTTTCAAGTGACAAGAGAAATACACTAGATATTATATTTCATCTTTATTAAATAACTAGAACAAATGTCTTTGCTATTCTCTGATCAGTTTCAGGAGTATTATTGCTCCAAGTAGCTCATTTATACTCTCTATGGCCTCTTTATATTTACACCCCTTTCTTCCTGTTTCTCCCACAGTGCTCTTCTTTATAGTCTCAGATCAGTTTCAGGAGCATTTAATTTATAGATTATATATCAAAATTCTTAAAACTAAATTTTTCAATTCATCATAGGCCAATTTTAATAATGTGAAACTAAATAATAGTTTCACATATCCACAACTCAGTCAAGGCAAGTAACAGAAAGGCATTTGTTCTCACCTGAATTACAAGACTTGGGAGAAGTAGGCTCTGATGATCGTCTAAAACTGAGGAATGGTGAATCACCTTTACTTTTATTCCTTCCTCTAAATCCTTTCCTAACTGACAGGTTTCTTAAAATGGACTCAAGGCTGTCCACTCTTGGCAAACCACCAGATGTCAACCTATTAAAAGTAAAATAATGAAAACATAATTATGGTAATGATGGAGGAAGAAAATCTTTGCTTTTATAAAAAAATGCCAGCTATAATATTAGCTCTGTAATGTGAATATTTACAAATATCAAACTCACCAACTATCACATACAGTAGGAATGCCTATATCATGAATGTGATTCAGTGTATTTTTAGCATGATCAACATAGTCTGGTTCAGGAGGGATGCTGCCATCTTCACTGTAAAATACAAAATCAGCACAAAAATGATCATATGACTAACCCACATTTCTCTTTTCAAGTATGTAATGATAAATTTCTTTTAGTAATTCTCGAATGTGGTATTGAAACTCTAATTGGTACATTAATTGTGACTTTTAATTATGGGTGATTTATCTATCCTTCAGAATAAATGGGCAACATTTTTTAATAAATTAGATCATAAAGGGTATACTGTTAATCTTTTTCATTTCTTTTTTAAATAAGAGACAGAGTGATAACGATTTCTTTCATTATCTTATCTTCAACTTAAATTTTCTGTCAATGTAAGACATCTTCTTGTTTCTTCTTATAATGATTCTTTCTAAGATCTTCAATTACAAATGCATCTGAATCATATGAAATTGTTGTGGCCATAAATTAGTTATTCACTGTTGTTCTGCAAGAGGCTAATAATTGCTCAATGGAAAATACAATATTATTCCCTTATAACCTTTTTTGCTAGAGTTTGATGTACAAGTATAGAATGCCGAGTTTTGTCTTCCATTAAATTCCCTTGGTGCAAAATTCAGTTCATATTTTCTCAATGCCCCTTGAAATAGGCATAATTTTTCAAATTCTAATTTAATTAGTAGGCCTTGAAATGGCTTCAAAACTTTTATTTTGACATTATTTATGCCATTTCTGACTTGGACCCAAAAATTTTCGGACCATAAGCCCATCCTTTTTGCATTGTTAAATTAAGTCTGCACATATCCCTGGATTCTCACTATTCCAGAAGGCCAAAAGTAAGGGTGGTTTAGCTGCTAATTAGGAATTCACTTCAAGAACTAGTTTTTATATACTAGGTAATACACTTGTCATAGGCACAGCCATTGAACCTACTCATGTTTATTTAATTATTCTCACCTTATGGAGCACCCTCCCATTTCCATAACTACAGCCAACATTCCCTGACCCTGTAAGTAGAAAGAAAGAAATGCTGCTATCAATCACTAATATAGAAAATTTCTTCTTAGAAAGAAATAGAAAAGTAGTTCTGACATAGAAAAACATCTTATGTTACCACCTAGAAACATACTCTATTAAACAAGGGCAATTACTTACTTTTCCAACAACTAATAGAAACCATCTTCCTTCAGGAATGGGATATGCTTCTTGTTCCACTTCTGTGTTTGGCCTTAGGCCTCTGTTGCAAGAGGCCAAGTATATCTCTTTCCAAAAGACCAATGAACGAACTGGCTCTGTGCGACAAAGATGTATAATGCCAAGTTGGTTGAGGAATGAATTCACATATGGAAGATCAGCAGTAGGAAGATGTGAAGCTAACAGAAAGCCCTAGGGAGAAAAAGCAGGTGTGTTGCAGTTCAACTCAAAAATAAATGAAAAACCAAAGCTTTTTATGGCCATGAATACATTTCCAATAAGATACTTGACTGTCGAAATTTCATTAATTAAATCCACCAAATTGTGACTAATAATAATAATTTCACACTATTTAGATACCTTATAATACAAGCAACTTCCAACAATATTAAACAGCCTTTGGCATTGATGATGTTCTTCATTCTGAAAAATTAATTTAAGCAAAAAGATAATCACTCCTTGATCTGATTGTGCATATCCTATATTGTTCAGCAGGTAATAAAACCACTTACTAGACACTGAAAATCAGCAGCCTCCAACTGATTTAATGCATCATCTATTTGATTCTGTAATAAAAGAAGAAAATTATTAACTCTTATTTCATAGGAATGTATATGCACATAGGTCTATTCAATTTATGAAAAATATATCTATGATTACCGAACCTTCATCAGAATTTGAAAGGTTACCACTTGCATACTGTTAGAAGTATCAATGTAGATAAAAATTTTTAGAGTCCTTTAGAACTGATGTTACATGTTCCATACTTTTGGTTTTTTCATTAATTTTATCTTTGGTTCCATTATTTTACTACATCATTTCCTTTGACCATTCTACATCCTTATTTACAATCCATCATCTACCTAGATATTATCTTACAAGCTACCAAAGGTGAATAAGGTATATATAGTGAAACTTGTCTTAAGCGGAAAGCTGTCCAATCCGGAAAAATGTTGTGGTCCCCACAGGTTCCGCTTAAGACAAGTTTCACTGTAATTAAATTTTTTTTGTGTTAGTAAAATTTTTAAAATATGTATTTCTTTATTTATCAGAAATTTCACTTCTTTAATTGTTTTCTATTTAAAATTGTGACACCCCTTTTCATACTGCCATATAATAATGGTGTAAGCCCCTTGTAAGAATAGCCAACCCTGCATTAAGCGGAAACCTGTCCTATCCGGAAAAATATCGTGGTCCCCAAAGGTTCCCCTTAGACAAATTTCACTGCATGTACAAGGGAATTTCACAAATCTGTTTCTCTCACTGGCATCATCAAACTTGTATGGTTCAAGTTGGTTCACTCAGTGGACTTAAACAAGGTGAAGGTGATTGCCATTGTTGCTACTATCGTCAACTCATTCCAGAGGCTATAGAGATTGTGAAACATCAAAAGACTCAAAAACTAGGAAAGATATAGCATTTCCAGCACTTAGAAGAGAATTCTAGAATAGAAATTCCCTAAAGGAGAGTCGACCTTTCCACAATGTGTTCATCAGTCAAAAATCATAGAGAAAGAGGGGCTCAACTAAAACTATGAGACGCAAAAGTCTGTATCTCCACTTCTGAACTGAAGATCCCACTAGGTTGGCTAAAGAATCTGTTGTCATAAATAGTCAACAAAACACAGAGAGACTCTCAAAAACAGTATTTCATATTCAAAACTTAGATTAAAATCTTAATTATGAATCTTGTCCACATATTTGAAGGTATTAAAATAACTTACCTGAACATCATGTGGCAAGAAAAGCAAATGATTGGCTGGCAGAATATCTTCAAAGAGATGGGGTGAAGGCACTTTGGCTTTTGATGCTAGCTCTGTACAAACATTGGATACTTTTGTATTACTCCAAAATCCTCCAATGAGTACTCTTGTGAAAAACATGTCAAGAAGATGATCCAGCCCAGGTTTAAGGAGAGATTCTGTGAAAGCCCTGAAAAATTGTTTTCATGAATTTGACATCATCTTGAAAAACCTCAGTACAAAATGACTAGATATTTATCTATAATAGATACTTTAGCTAAGTAATGTAGAAAAGTTAGTGATCAACCACTGGTGATCATAAAAAATAAATTGCATATACTAGTACTATATTTATGCTTTGACCTCTACAAGGACTCTACCATTTTTTTTCCTGAACTAATTTAGCTTTAAAATTATATAGCGTATAAACTTCATTTATCCTTTTCTACACATGCCTGGCTACCAGCATAAAAAAAAGGTTTCGAGCAAGACTCTAAGATCTTACTTCTATCCATTTTTATGGAAGCTGTAGCAAGCTAGGCTGTAGACTTTAAAATAGTTTACATACTTTCTAATAATGTCCATTTAATAAATCTAATTGGTTTAAAACAATTCTGTGCCCATGAGGACCCAAAAAAAAAACTGGAGGTCACCACCTGGATATCTTGGGTGTTAAACACTGATAAATGTTGGGTGTTCGCTAGAGTCAGTTGAGATATGGTTGAAACGATCCTTAATCAAATAAGTGAGGACAATTTGCAATTTCCACTTTTAAAAAACTTCTTTATTCCCAACATGTTTTGGTGTACTATGCTAATATTCAGTATACTAGACTTGATGATAGTGTAGTACACCAAAATATGTCAGGAATAAAGAAGAAGTTTTTTTTAAGTGGAAATTGCCAATTGTCCTCATTTATTTGTTGGGTGTTAATCTAAGGGTTAGATGAACACCCAGTTAAGCCCAAAGCCTGTGATGTTCTAAATATCATAACTTCATATAAACTTGCAGGAAGGTAATAAGAGGTAACTCTGAAAATATAAATTCATGCCATAATACTAACAGGTAATCTCTATCCTCACTTTGGATTATCAATACTAAATTCCCATCTACAGTAGAATCTTGATGTTACGTATTCCAATTTTACGAAAATTTTTATTTTAAATAAGTGATGAAGCAGTCCTGACCGTCTCACTATGTATACTTATGAAGTTATTATTAGATACTACGTAAATTCAACATAACGATTTTTCGAAAAACCTTTTTGGTCCCTGGCAGAAGTAGACTTGTTTTTACGAAACAAAACCGAAGAACTTGATGGCACTGCAACAAAATTGGGAATATTCACGTCGATTTTAATGGCAGTCATCAATTAAAGTACAGTAGAAGTCCGCTATAGCGAGTATGGCTTATAATGAGAGTATCGCTATAGCGAATGATCATTTTGCGTTGGTTGGTCAACGTGTTAAAACATAGAGAGTTCCACCGGATATTACGAGTGGTCACACCTGCACTATCGCAATAGCGAGTAGATTTTGGCGTGCGTGTTGTTTGGGTTGCATAACTCGCAGGATTCAGCCACTCATTACATTGTCATGCCTCATGAATCTAAATTGTAAGGAAGGCTTTACGAGAGACTTTGTGGTGATTTTACGTGAAGAAACTGTGATTTTTTGACACAGACTTTCCTGGGGAATGACTGAACAACTTATCTTGGAATTTTTCAATCAACTTATCTCCAGTCAGTCATTTTCTGGTGCTATTTCGTCCTTCTAGCCGATCGATCGGAATAAAAGAATGTATAGAGTGGTGAGCTAGACTCGTAGACAATACAGGAAAAGGTATTAGTTGAAGGTCAGGCCGGAGGGAGAGACTGCCAAGCAACAGGTTGTCCCCTTTTCAGGACCCTTTTTCATGGACAAGAAAGAGAAGGGATTAGTTGAAAGTCAGAGAGGGGGGTAGCAAACAAACAAGGGGGAATCTATGATCTAACTGATGACCATGAAAAAATACTTTCTCAGTGACAGAAACATGATGATGAGACAAAAAAATGCGACAATGAAATTACGATTAGTCCTGGCCCAGGGGGGGTTCGCCATCGTGACAAAGAACTAATAATACTTCACCCATTCAGACAGAGCAGAGTGATTGACCTGCTGTTAGTGGGTTGTGACACTTAGCTGCTGCTGCTGCCAGATAGGGAAAGAGGGACTCATTTCATCCTCTGTACCTCAGTATATGTACAGTGGTCTGAGAAAGACTAGGCTGTCTATAG